>JANJEY010141198.1:0-13489 GCA_024703695.1 Erythroxylum cataractarum
GCCTCTGAAAGAGTCAAAGTTAATAATTAAATGATGTACAGCTTGGTTGAAGCATATATTATTTATTAGGTTTAGAACTAAATTGGGTAATAAAAGATATCTAAAAGGTTGGATATAATCTTATAGATACATTAAACAAATTGTTTGCTTTAACATATACTTATAGAGGAATAGTTCTAAAGATAAGTAGTGAGCATAAGACGAAATTGAAAAGTTCAAATTTCATGACAGTACAACTAATTGGTACTAGTGACTTTGATGATGTAGTTGATGTATTATTGAAAGGCTACAATACATTTAAAGATTCACTCTCATGACGAATTCAAAGAGTTTGTATTAGAAATACTTGTGAATTTATCATGTTATCAAGAAGGTTAGTAAGAGTATATTTATCATCTTCATTGGGAGTATGTGGAGACATATTGCTCAGAAAGAACAATAATTCTAATTTCCATTTGTTGAAAATATAATTTTCCAAAAACAACTCGTGTTGGATATGAGAAGGTAATAACATAATCATGGGAATTAGATCTATATAGACAGATTTTAAGTTATTCACCTATTATAAGTCCAAGTATATAGATAATATACTAAAGATGTTTAGTATTTAAGATATGAAATACTTGTGAAGTATTAAAGATATCCATTATTCTATGTATAAGTTGATATTTGAGTTCAAGGCTATAAGGATATTAAATTTATAACTTAATCCTATCTAAGTTTTATTTACTTAGAACAATATCATATTAAAACTGGAAAGGTTCCAATGTAGCAATGATTGGTAGTTAAGCTATAATATATTTTTCATTTAGAGGAAATTATTATTTGGATCGATAAGTTCTTTAGCGGACTTGATATAGTTTCTTACATTATTCAAGACAGTAATGTATTGTGAAACATTAGAGTCACTGGGCACGTAAAAAGACCTAAGCTCTGATCAAACATTCAAAGATGTATTTATGCAAAATTTTCTTAGTTACGATGACAATTAAGATGAAAGTTATAAGATTTAAGCAAGTGCTATAGAGAATCTTGTATAATTCACTTACTAAGCCACTATTCTAACAGTGGCATGATCTTCATATAGTGATATGGTATATGATCTTCACTTACTAAGCCACTGTTCCGATGGTTGTTTAGGGTTTTGTTTTAAGGTTAGGAACTTGGATTTTTGGTTTCATAATTGGCAACTAAGATTTGTGTTTTCTTTGGTAATTTTTGTATTGATTAGCATTGACTTTGTTTTCTTATGGATTTATTTGTTATTTTCTTGTTTGACATTAAATAAGCTCACAAAGGATAGGATAAAAACCAGACGTATTAAACAATAAACTGGCTTTTGAATACAAATTGCAACAACAACTAACTCCTTAAAGAGAGGAGTATGTTCACCATTATTAACAGAAGCAGTGGAATAAAATCCCATTAACAAAGGGATGACAGATAACTAATAGACCAAGTAATTACAACATATGCTAATACGCCCGCCTCAAGATAGGCTATCCTTAAGGACACCTAGCTTGACTAAGTGCAGATCAAATGTAGATTGAGGAAGACCCTTTGTTAGAGTATTAGCTAACTGATCAGCCCCATGAATGTAAAAAACGTTCACAAGTCCTTGTTGAACTTGGTTGCATATATAATGAAAATCAACTGCAATATGTTTCATTCGGCTATGGAAGACCGGATTTGCATAGAGATACGTTGCACCAACATTGTCACAGTAGATAATCGAGACTCATTTGATTGAGAAGTGCAGTTCAATTAACAAATTTTTGACCCAAGTCAATTCAACAAGAGCAAAAGCTGCTGCCCTGTATTCTGCTTCAGTCGATGATCTAGCTATAGTTCTTTGCTTTTTAGATGACCAGTTAATAGGTGTCTGACCGAGAAATAAGAAAAATCTTGAGGTGGATGCTCGATCATTGATATCTCCATCCCAGTCTGCGTTAGAATACATGTGGAGATTAAATTCAAAGCCATTTGATAAATTCAGTCCAAACTGAGCAGTACCTTTAAGATACCTTAGAACACGCTTGACAACTTTCCAATGGGTTTCTGATGGAGAATGCATAAATTGCGACAGTTTGTTGACGAAAAAACAAATGTTAGGCCGTGTGAAGGAAAGATATTGAAGCTTTTTAATGATGCTCCGATACCATGTTGCATCAGTCAGCTGGGCGCCATCATTAACATGAAACATGGAAGTGGAACTCATTGGAGTTGTGGTTGAATTGAATTTAGTCATGTTTTCATCCCTCAATATCTCATTTATGTAATTTGATTGAGATAAAACAACACCAGTAGAGCTGCGATGAACCTCAATTCTCAAAAAATAGTGAAGATTACCCAAACCCTTAATAAAAAATCAGGTAGCAAGGGACGAGATGACCTGATCAAAAAACCTTGATGTTACTGCCAGTGACAATAATGTCATCCACATAGACCAGAATATAGACCACGATTGTAAGTCGATGGTAAATGAAAAGTTAGTTGTCTGACTCCAATTTTAAAAACCCATTTGAAACTGATGCTTTGTTAATTCATTATACCAAGCTCAGGGTGCTTGTCGAAGGCCGTAACTGGCTTATTTCAGACGAAAAACATGTGATGGATGAGAGTATCTTCATAACCAAGGGGTTACAACATGTATCCTCTTCAGCAAGATGTCCTTGAAGGAAGGCATTTGACATTGAGTTGGCAAAGAGGTCAATTGAAATGAACCACAATGGATAGTATGATGCGAACCGTTGTTGGTTTTATAACCAGACTAAAAGTTGAATAAAATCAACTCCAGGCCTTTGAGCACATCCCTTTGCTACGAGGCGAGCCTTGTAGCGATCAACTATGCCATCTGCATTTGCCTTAATCTTGTACAACCACTTACAAGAGACAATTTTTTAGAGGGGTCATATGGTACCAATTCCTATATCTGATTTTTCAATAGTGCATCAAATTCAGCCTGCATAGTTGACCGTCATTCAGGTGTTTGATTGGCCTGTTGAAATGAGGTTGGGTAATGGGTGGTGAGGAATGAGCGAGGTAGTTAAAAATTTGTTTCGGTTTGGTTATATTATGTTGAGAACGAGTGATTATTTCGTCTCAAATTTTTTAGCATGATGAAGAGGTTTGTTGAGTATATGAGGGTGGTAGAGGTGGCATGGGCGGAGAAGCTGCAAAAGGTGTAGATATATTAGGGATACTATCTATAGTTGGATTTGAAATCTAGGATATTGGAGGAGACCCGAGCTTACTGGACTGGGAGTGAGTGGCTTAAAGAGGTTATCCCTGTTTTGATGGTGGAGATTTGCGTGAAATGATTATGGATTGTGGTAGTTGGGAGTCTACATGGAGATGAGGTGCAGTTTGACTTGGGTGATGATTGAGTAAAGAACTTTCCCATGTTAAATTGATATTGTGAAATTTGGAAAAGATGGTTTTGTAAGGGAATATATCTTTATGAAAATAGACATGATTTTGGATCAAAACATTGATGACTATGATAAACAACTGAAAAACCCAAACAGACACGTGGTGTTGACCTAGGCCCAATCTTATTTTTTGAATATGGCGTAAGCCCAGGGTAACATAGACTGGCAAATGTTTTTAACGCCTTGTAATTCGACTATTCTCTGAATAGTTTTTGAAATGGTGACTCGTTGTTTAAAAGAAGCGTTGGCATGCGGTTGATGAGATAAACAACATGATGACATGTAAAAGACCAAAAATTGGAGGGAAGAGATGCCTCATGAAGGAGTGTTCTTGCTATTTCAACAATATGTCGATGACGACATCCAACAAGAGCAACTCGTTGAGGTGTATACGAGGGACTTAATAGATGTTCAATGCTATTAAAGTTGAGATAGGAATCAAGACTTTTGCATTCACTGCCACCATCTATATAGAGAGAGAAATTTTTGGTGTTGAAATGGTTTTCCATTAACGGATGAAATTTTTGAAAAACATCTTTGACATCACTTTTATTTTTCAATGTATATATCCAGATATATTGAGTGAATTGATCGACAAAAACATAGTAGTATAATTTTTTGTCAATAGATAAAACTGAAGATGGACCCCATAAATCACTAAAAATAATTTCCAGAGGTCTAGTGTTAGACAAAGTGAAATTATGAAATGGCTGGCGATGGGCTTTATTAGACAAACAAGAATTACAAAAATTGAACTTATCATCCTTGGCAGAAGGTAAAAAAAATGTATTTAAAATAAAATGCAAGGTTCAAAAATGAGGATGACCCAAACGTCGATGCCATATATCAATAAAGATAGGAACAGATGTGTGATGAACTTTTGGTGTGTTTAAGAAGGATGGCTTTGGCCACTCATACAGTCTATGTTTACTCTGGCCTCGCACCAACGGTCTTTGAGTTTTCAAGTCCTTTACCAAAAAATGGAATGGAAAGAATTCAATAGATGTTAAATTATCTTAGCAAAATTTAGGAACAGAGAGTAAGTTACATTTAATAGCAGGAGCACATAATGTATGAGACAACTTAAAGACCTTATTTGATGCCCGTAACTGAGTTAAACCAGTGTGAGTTATAGGAATTTTGTTACCATCACCCATTGAGACACCTTGGTTGTCACGATACTTCTGCAGATTTTGTTGGTTGGTAGTAATATGATGAGTTGCACTTGAGTCTACAAACCAAGGGTCTAATGTTGCCTACAGTTCGGAGATATAATTTGCCTTTGCTTCAAGATGATTGTGGGATCGAGATCAACACACATTTGCAGTATGGCCAGGTATGTTGTAGAGTTGACAACGAGGAGCAGTATTATTTTGAGATCACCATTGAGGTAGGTGATTGATGCGATTGTTGTAGCGCCATAGTTGGTTATCATTGATGGAATTATTTGAGTTGTTCATGGTTCGACGATAATTGTTGTTGTTGTTACTGGGAGGTCTGTAATTGTTTTTGGCGGCAATGGCAGCAGTAATAGGGCTAAGTTTTGGCTTGGATTCCTCATGGCAAAGGAATAGTTCATGATCAAGCAACTTGTCATAAAGTTATTCATAGGAGATGGTGGTGTCTCGAGCTCTTATAGCTTTCATAGGAGATGGTGGTGTCTGGGGCTCTTATAGCTACAAAAATTCCAAAAAATTCAGGGCCAAGACCACTGAGAATTTTTACTACTAGCTCTGATATGGAAACTGGTGCCCCGGTAATGGCAAGTTCATCCAAGATAGATCGAATACTTTGTAAATATTCTATGACAGGACTAGAATCCTTTGTGAGGCGAGATAGTGAGAAGACAAAATATGTGTTTGAGATTTGTTTGTGTAGGCAGTATATAGAGAATCCCATGCTTGTTTTGTTGTTTGTGCAACAACGACAGTGGAAGCGATTATGGGATCAACTAAGGCCATAAGTGCATTTTGGATACGCTAGTTCTAACGGAACCAGAGGTGAAAGTTATTTATGGAGTTGTCGTCATTAGTTGTGGTGGGTGGGGCTGGTCGATTGCCATCTAGATGACCAAAAAGATCATAACCATGCATTAGCATTGAGAATTGGGCTTTCCAAGTTACGAAGTTATGACTTCCGTTCAGTTTGATAGGTAATTGGGAGGTTGGATTAAATTGGATGATTTTGGTGTTGTTGGTAGTGCTGTCGGCATTGACAATGGTTGTGATTGTTTTTGACCTGGAAGACATTCTGTTGTGTGATTGAATAAGAAGATGAATCTGACTCGTTAGAGTTTGTGGGTATGCTATGATACCATAAAGAAGCTCACAAAGGATAGGATAAAAACCAGACGATCTTTATTGAACAATAAACTGGCTTTTAAATACAAATTGCAACAACAACTAACTCCTTAAAGAGAGGAGTATGTTCACCATTATTAAGATAAACAATGGAATAAAATCCCATGAACAAAGGGATGACAGATAGTTAATAGACCAAGTAATTACAACATGTGCTAATAGGCATCTATCATTTTTTTAATATGAGACAGAACTTTCGTGGTTTCGGATGTGTGTTTCCTAGATGATTTAATTTCCCCCAAATATTCTATTTTATAGGAGAGATAGATGTACAAATGGAACTAATCACATATGTATTAGGTTGAATGAATGATCTATAGCCCGTAAATCTTATCTGGTGTGTTTAACATGATCTAGTTTATTAGCAGTGTTGATTTTCTTTGCTCTCAACAGGTTTACCTCCTCTTTGTTCATAAGGATTTGACCTTTACTACAAATACCATGGCTATTTCTGTGGATATGAATCTTGATGACATCATTAAGAAGAACAGAGAGAGGCAGAGGACGAGTACGAGGACAAGGTAGGATTTTACTATAGTATCTGCAAATACCATGGAAGATTGGAGATCGTTATCAATGGTAATGAAATCTTCTTGTTTCACTTCATTCGCTTTTGCATTTGTGAGGTTCATATGTTCTTTTTCTTTTTTTAATGTGAATAATTGATTAATCTTTAATCAAATTTTCAAGTACTAGAAAATGTCCAAGTTATCTTTAAAAAATTGCATGCATTTTACTCTTTTGTGGAGTCACGTTAAAAGGTCATGAGTATCCCTCCCACTATTAAATTTGACTACGGATATATTTAGATCGCTTCTTCCTTAGCTCATCTGTCCCTAGGTTATGTTCTCTACTTAGACTCGATAGAACTTTTCAAGGGTTTTTTTTCACCTAGTAAGGATGGCATTTGCAATGGTGGAGAATATTGCAAGGAATGACAGAAAGCAAGCTCAATTTATCGAAAAACAGAATGACTTTAATGGTTTCATTTCTGCTATTGAGTACATTGTATTTACTGGCTATACCTAGCCAACTAAGTTCGCATAGAAGGTGGAAATAATGGTAGCGATTGCATAAATCAGGTAGAAAGTTATGATCTCTTTGCTTGATTTTATTTTCGATTGCATCTTGTACTGTTATTAGTTACAAAGCCTTCTATTGCTATTATAATCTGATAAATAATAAGAAATTATGCTTTCAAAAGAAATAAGCTGATTGGAGAAAAAACTAAGCATTTGTTTTTTGAATCAATTTAACTTTTTGACTTTTGATGATATTGTACTGGGTAAGGATTTGAAATGTTGTTGGTTTTTATTTTTATCTTTTTATAATCATTATTGGCTTTGCCATGTTATTTTAAGTTTGTTGCATGTCTTGGTTTAAGAGTAGCAAATAAACTAAGGGACCTTCATACTCTATTACAAATATGCATGTTTATTTGTAACTATTTCCACTACACTACCTCACCAAACCACCATTAGCACTAGAATTAATTTTCTTTTGATTTTTTTTCTTTGCTCGTTGACTTCATGAATTTTTTCTTATAATTTGTTTTAGTTGCTTATGCCACTTGTTCCTAATTAGTAGTTATTTTCAAACATGTAAAATGGTTAAAATGGGTAATTATATGCAATAATTAACAATGGTAGATCTTTATCAAATATGGATAATGAACAAAATTAACCTAGTATGGTAGAGGAGTTAAAAGTATAGAGGCTCATAATGAATAATCCAATGCTATAGTTGGAACTTTAAGTAATGCAACTAGGTTAGAAGCACAACTTGTTAGCACTGGTAACATGATCTTTAAAATTATATGATTGTACATATAAATTTTTAATATAATATTATATATGTCTATTAATTGTTATTTTTAAATAAAAATATAAATTACAAAAAATGTGGAAAAGGACCAACAATCACTGCTAAACTTGCCAAGAAGAAAGCTAAAGGAAAATAAATTGATATTCAAGAAGAAAGCTGAAGGAAAACAAATTCCTATTTTGTTGCTGAATGCTTCTACCTCAATTAGAGATCCATTAAGTGTCACAACATCAAATACCTTAACTAGTCATGTAAGTTTATAAATTTATAAAATCTAGAATAATTAGTATCACCTCTTATCATTATAATTATATTATTATAAAATGTTAGTATTAAATTTATAGCTTAATATTTTATAAACTAATTAATTGATTCTATTTTTTATTTATTTTATAGGAAATAAATCAATAGTGAACTTCATCTTAAAGAATAGTTAGGAAATTTTAAATTGTATAGTTTTAGCTTAAATTAGTACGTAATAGTTTGCGATAATTGTAATAAATATAATTGTCTTGGATATTAAAATTTTCAATTTTATATATTGGAAATTAATATTTTGCACATTTTGGTTATTTTTAAATATTTTTATATATACTAATAATTTTATTTGCTTGTTTAACAATATCTTAGTACTAAAAATCTGTATCATTTATGAAATCTTCTATTTTATGGCTACCAATGTAAAAAAATTTATCGATTAAGCAATTAAATTGCTAGATTTAATAATATTATTTGGGACAAAAACAAACACATTAGTGATAAATTTACTGTAAAATAAACTTTATTTAGTTACAATATTATTGTGACATAAAACTTCCATACTTATAAGGAAATATGTTAGACAATGTGATGACTTATGCAAATTTCCTTTTCTAATAATGCAATTCTATTGCTGAATTGATAGTTTTATTTATAACAATAACAAACACAATAGTGACACTATTTTTCCAAGAACAATTTTCCATTTTTAGTGACAAAATGTTATTGACACAGTTTCCTTAATATATTAGCGACCAAGTAATAGATACCGATAAAAAAAGCACGAGTGGTAAATATTTTATCACTATTTTTATTTATTTTATTGGCAATAATGTTGTCATAATAAAATAAAGTCATGCGATGACTTTGTTCATTACTACTTAATATTATTTGTGTCGACAAAATTCTCGTAAATATGTAAAGTACTATATAGTGTTGTCACACATTTCATAGTTTTTAGTGTTGGTACTTTTTTCACAATAAAATGAAATATTGTAACGACTTTAGTCGTCACTATTTTATATTATTTATGCTGACAAACTTTTGCATATGTCCGTTGAATCTTTGTGATAGGTGAGATGAATAAAATTTTTGTAAATTAATAACTTCTAATATAGAATAATTTTGTATGATCTCAATTTGAATTGATAGGCTAATTCTCAGTTTTTTTTTTACTAAAGACAAAAGTATCGAAGATAAAGAAAGGCTAAAGATCTAACCCATGCCGACAGGCTTACCCCATACACCCAGGTCCTACAAGCCTTTCCCTACCGGCGACATTATAGCCACCAGAAAGAATTAATTAATTTTTGTAGTTCAGCACAGGTTCCTCGGGGTAGAAGAAAGATGCTCATGCAGTAAGCAGGCAACGCTTGGGCGACAGTCTTCACAACCACTTCTTTTCTTGGTCTGGATAATAATTTATTCTTCCAACTCATGATGTGCTTACTAAGACAATCCTTGATAAAGGCAAAGACCTGTTTTTTCCTTCTCCTAATTAACGATGGAAGACCTAGGTACCTTCCGTGGTCAAAAGGAGTGCTTATGGCCAAGATAGATTCCACCACATTCCTATCAACTTGTGTAGTGTTAGAGTTGAACATGATGCCTGACTTTTGACAGTTAATCGCCTGTCCCAACACTGCTTCGTATATAGCCAAAATCCTTTTGATATTTTGCCCGTCCTTCGCATTTGTCCGAAAGAAAAGAAAGCTATCATCTGCAAAAAAGAGATGTGAAACACTAGGGCTTCCTAGATAGATTCTAGCTCCGTGAATATCCCTTCGCACCTCATTTTTTTCGGAGCAAAGTTGATAAACCTTCAGCACACAGGATGAATAGATACGGAGATAGCGGGTCTCCTTGCCTCAGACCGCGTTTAGGAATAATAGGGACAATTTCAGACCCATTGAATGCCACGAAATACCGAACTATGGTAACGCACACCATAATAAGCTCCACCCATTTTTTATTAAATCCCAATTTTAATAAGATGAAATGTAAATAGTCCCAATCAACTCTATCATATGCTTTACTAATATCGATCTTAAGAGCGCTTCACCAACTTTTCCTTTACCTTTGTTTCTCATGTAGTGAATAATTTCAAAAGCCACCATAATGTTATCGGTGATGAGTCACCCTAGGACAAAGGTCGATTGCATGGGAGAGATTATTCTAGGAAGGATAGTTTTGAGTCGGTTCGCAAGTACCTTGGCTATGAGTTTGTAGAGAACATTGCACAAAGCTATTGGGCGAAGATCTTTAATATAGCTAGGATTGTCTTTTTTGGGGATCAAAATAATCACGACATCATTAAGTGTGTCCAGGAATTCCTATTTTTCCATCCAATTGCGGCAGTTGTGAAACACATCCGTCCCCAAGATATGCCAACATTTTTGAAAAAAAACTGAGTTCAGCCTATCCGACCCAGGTGCCTTGTCCGGATGTATATCAAAAATAGCTCTCCTGAACTCCTCCATCTATAATGGTGCTAGAAGATGATCGTTGTCCTCCGGAGTTACCACTGACTGAACATCATCAAACTGCTGGAAACTTGAACCTCCTAACACAAAAAAAAAATTATGCAAATAATCTAAGATAACGTCATTGATACCTTCGTTATCCGAAACTTGTTGGCCATTATCGTCAGTGAGTGCGCTAATGTGATTCACTCTCTTCCTTTTGGCTGCTTGCGCATGAAAGTATTTGGAATTAGCCTCCCCATACTGCATCCAAAAACTCTTTGATCGTTGCTTCCAATAGATTTCCTCTTGGGCAAGAAGCCGGTTAAGCGCAGTCTTTTGTATCCTCAATAAAGCATGTTGATGTTGTTGACGAGCAAAAGTCACGTTCCTCTTAAGAACTTGAATCCGTTTGGAAAAATTACCTCCCAATTGTTTTTGTCAATCAAGCAACCTGTTACTGCATTTCTAGAGCCTGGGATGATGCTTAAACCCTGAGTGTCGACAGAGAAATCTGATACTAACTCTAACCCTCTTCCGTTAACCATTTATTCTCAAACTTAAACCTTTTCGTCCTCTTAACTAGAAATTGACGTTCAGCCACCAATTTGACAGGGTTATGATCCGACGACGCACACTCTAAATTTTAAAGTTTGTGAAAAGGAAAGATGGCCATCCATTCTTAGGTAACAAATGCTCTATCAAGTCGCTCTAATGTAGGCAAGGTTGTGTTTCTACCTCTCTCCCAAGTATACCCGAAGCTGAGTAGATGAATGTCAATAAGGTTACAATCCGAAATACATTGGCGAAAACCCTCCATTAGGGAGCTGGGATACTCCCCTCCTCCTAGCTTATCATTAAGGGATAAGAGATTGTTAAAATTTCCAAAGCAAACCCAAGGCATGTTACGTGACCGTGAGAGGGATCAAAGGAGCTCCCAACTAGCTGATTTCCTATTCGCTTCAGGGAATTTGTAAAATCCTGTAAGTTGCCAATTGGGCGGAGTTGGATCATCAATTCTAAAGTCGATGTGATTATTAGAAAAACCTATAACTGTAGCGGGAACGTCATGCATCCAGAACATAACTAGTCCACCACTACGACCCATCCGATCAACGCACAAACAAAAATCATACTTTAACAAAGTTTTTATTTCTTCAACCTTAACATAAGTCGCAATAGTTTCACTCAAAAAAAGAATACGAAGCTAACTAAACCTAACTAGGTATTTTAAAGCTCGAACTGTCCTGTGATTGCCTAAGCCACGACAGTTCTAGGCTATATAACTCATGGTTCTCGGCAGGTCTGTTGACCAAGACCGGTTATTGATATTTGATGTGGGATTTGTGACAAATCTGATTCACTCATTTCCATCATCTCAACAAAGGTGTCTTCATTGTTGCCTTGTCTAGGACGTTTTTTAAGTTCCTCAATATCCATGATCGTAGCTTCTTTCTCATTCTGCACGAGGACACTAATCAGGCTTTTTCCCATTGAGCTGCCACTAGGTGTATGGTAATTATGGCCCACTTGAAAACCATGATCTGCATTAGATTTTAGCGTTAACTTCTTAGGAAAGAAGGAGAAATTATTACTGATTCTGCGAGGATTTTTGGCTACTGATTGTGGAAATTTCATCTCCTGATTTTGTGCAGTGAAATCAACTCCAAGATCATTTCCCGGATCATGTTTCCATTGCACCGTTCTCCTGGCATTTTAGGCCCGTACCTCAACCTGAATTTCCTCTGGCCATTAACAGCAAATCTCCTCCTCTGACCTTTTCAATAGTTTGAAGCAATCATTTTCACTATGTCCTATTATACCACAGAGGTAGCAGATGAGAGGCAGTCACTTATAATTGAATGTTATCACTATAGGTTCAGCTCCCTGTTTACGAATAACCTTCTTGTGCATAAGGGGTTCTTCCACATTGATCCTAATCCGGACACACATATAGTTATTCCATGAGTTGCGTCTATGGGTAGAGTCGTATTCAAGGTAGGTGCCCATAATGTTCCCAATATTTCTTGCCAGCATCTCCGAAGTAAACCCCATTGGTAGGTTGTGAAACTGTACCCAGATATCAGTCTGAGTAAAGTCTATATCCGCTGGGTTCTCCCCTTCCTTCCATTGGTGGATTAGCATAATACACTTGTTGAAAGACCACGGACCTCCAGCCAACATCTTCTTCAGGCTGATGTTATGATAAAATTGAATAATATATAGATTATTGTCTGTCGTAGGCTTAATGTACTCTCCCCTCATTTGACGCCAAAGACTCAACAACATCCTCTCCATAGCCTTTGCGTTGATCGTTCTTTCTTTGACCAATTTGGCCAACAAACATAGTTCGTAATTGATCATTTCGCTTTGGATCTCTTCTGCAGGAATCACAACCTCAGCACTTTCCTTTTCTTGAATAGAGAGTTTTTGAAAACCCCGATCCATTCTACAAACCAACAGCAACGGCAAATATCAGAGAATAGTTATCACACAACCGTACCGTGCACTAACTTGGCAAACCAAAACTTTCACTCTTGAGATAGAAAAGAGAGGCAAGACAAGTACTTAGTCTTAAATCATCCTTTTCCACTCACATCATCAATTGTATAATTGGATGATGTTGAATTTAGTGAGGGGGATCACATAAGTACTAGATAAAGTTGATGAATACATATGGCTTTCCTTGACATTTTATGATGAGATTGCTAATTCTTAGTTAATTACTATTCTTCACTACAAGAAAATTTAGTTTTAACAACCAAATTCTTAGCAACCATAGTAAAATGGTTACTAATTATATACATTTTGCAACCAAAAATTACTTGGTTGCAATATATAAGTTATGTATATTTTTTACCGACCAATCAATACTTGGTGGCTATAGATGGTCACTAAAACTTGCAATTCATGGATAATAATATAACGACCAAATTTAACAATTTTAGCGACACTTTAATGGTCGCTATAGAAAATTATTAATAACAACCAAATTAACAACCAACTATTGAGTGGTCACTACAAGTAATTCAAATTTTTCATTAGCAACCAATAAATTTGGTTGCTAAATTTACATGACCAAATTCTCAGCAACCATAGTAAAATGGTTGCTAATTATATACATTTTGCAACCAAAAATTACTTGGTTGCAATA
>JANJEY010141401.1:0-13448 GCA_024703695.1 Erythroxylum cataractarum
AGGGAATAAACTCATGGATATTTACAGCTTCTAAAACTCTGCCTTTCTTCTGTTCTTCTCTAAATTCTCTTTATCACAACATTTGGAATTGTTATCACGATTTGTTGTAATTTAGGTCACTTCTTTATAAATCATTTATGAGACTACAATTCACGATCTACAATTTAGAATCTTATTGAGAATGTTGCATGAAAACCTGAAACTCTGGATTGAATCATAAAATGCCACGTATAGAGAGAAATGTGCTGTGAACTGGTTCAAGGATGTAGGATGGGACATGCAAAAGTAGGTAAGTCTTGTGGGTTCAGGATTCACCATTTTAAGAATGATTTGAAGGAGTAGCTCATTTGGTTTCTCATGATGAGTTCAGTGTAAGCATTTGGTTGCATTTAATATTATTAAAATTTACTAAATATTAATCCATACACTTATATAAGTTTTACAAAATAGTTTAAAGATAACTCTCTTCATTTTAAAAAATAGAAATATCAACTTCTATACTATTTACACATCCTAGAGCCACTCTCGAGAATGGACAAAGTCGTGTGACGTTATCTTATATTTGCATAATTACTTTCCAAATGATGCTTGTTCTACATATAAGCGTTAGAGTTTATTACTACACCCTTATGATCGTTTTGCGAGAGGTTCTGCTTTTTGTGGAATTCTGATAAGAGTTTGTAAATGTGTGAAATTCTGATAGACAAGTCAAAAAGAGAAGAGGGTTGGAAGGAGTCTGACTTCATTGCATCTTTCACAACAACCTCACCCAACATCGACTGATATGTATTGTCCAAATGATCCCCATTCCAAACCAACATGGCACCAACGTGAAAGATTGTAAAAAATAACTTTCACACCCACACACAAACTATATATATATATATATAATGGGCACTGGAAGGGGTTATATTTATTTTATGTTTTGTTAGTGAAAATGTTGATAATGTATTCGAAAAGAAATAATTAGATTCGTTTGTTAAATAGGATAAAAAAACGAGCCTTTAAGTAAAAAACTTGTTAAGTGGTAGAAAAGGTAGACAGTAATAAATTTTGTTAGTTTATGTTTTTGCAACTAATTAATCGATTACGATTTGATACATGATATTATTGTTTAATTAATAAAATATTCTTTTTTTTATATGTATATCATGTTAATTATGTTTGATGCTGAAATAGTACTAAAGGTAAAATTTCTGGAACAGTTACATTATTTTTAGTTAGCAGTGATTTATAAAATTATCTAGCTAGAATAAATTGACATTTGAAAAGACGTATTCAAATATTGATTATAAATCAATTACTAATTAACAAAAACGAATATGTTTGAATACAAAAGAGTAACATTATATTCATACTCTGTCCAATTGAAATATTGGATGACGAAATGATTAAATTTTATGTTATAATTATGTATAGACATGTTAAGTCAAATCACTTTAACATTTTTCATATTTGAGTAGTCAGGACATATTATTAGACGTAAATCCTGATATATGATTATCAATTGTTTAATTAGATAATTAAAGATAAATTAAAATGAACTTTAATTTATTTTATTCTGATTATGAATTATAATTATGATTTATAATCATTGTCAACATATTAGAAATCTAATGGATCACATATAAAATAGTAGTTTGTGAAAGAAAAATCAATTTTAATTGAGTTGGACTTAATTATAAAGTTTAAGAAACTTTATTAATCAAATATAAGATATTTGATTTTATTAAAATTAAATTAATTATAATTAGAGTTTGAATTTAGTTATAATTGAGGTATTTAATTTTAATATAAAATTTAAAACTCTAATACTTTTTCTATAAATAAGAATAAGTATAAGAAAGCTAGCACTCCTGCATAATTCCTCTCAAGAGTTAAGAAACTATTTTGTGAATACTGTTAGAGACTGCACACGTAAACATCTTGTGGTTGCAGCGTATCAAAAAATTTTAAAAGGATTTCAACAAAAATATGAAATTAAGTACGATTTCTAATTTCATGAATTGATTTAATTATTCAAGTTATTTAATTTTCATGATTTGATTGGAAATCGTAAAATTTTAATTTTCACTACGCTTTTGATTCGACCATAGATGATTTCTAACAAATTTATAAACAATAATTTGACTAAAAGGAGTATTTATTAACTTCCACAATTCTATATTAACCACATTCAACTTACAAAATATAAGAACCAAAAATGTTGTCTCGATATTAGTCTCTTAGGCTTACTAGTTGAAAAATTTTAAGTATAAATTACACTTAAAAGGTTGTTATTAATTCGGATGATTTTAAAGGATGAAAGAATGAAAATACATAAATTTGTAATACAATTTGAATCAATTTTATCATTTAACTTTTTCTTTATTATACTATTTATTTAATGTGCACTTAAAATTAAAAAATATAAAATGCAACATAATAAATTATAAAAACAAGCTACACAAGTTAAGCAACATTCAAGTTAGGTCATCTAAAAGCGATCATCCTCCACATATAAATAGCACCTATCATCTCCATAAATTTTTGACATTGTTTCCGACAAAGATGCCTAATCTGGTTTTGGTTTCCTTTCTCCTTGGTCTGTCCTTCGCATTAGCATGCAATGCGGCAACTTACCTGGTCGGAGATACCTCCGGTTGGGACATAAGCACCAATATTGATTGGTGGGCACAGGACAAGACATTTGCTGTCGGAGACCTTTTATGTGAGTACTAATTTCTTGTTTCAGTCGTATACAAACAGCTTTTCATGTACGCATTATAAGTGTTCGTTACTTGTCAACTGTGTAGTGTTCCTGTACTCTCCCTCCCACAGCTTGGACGAGGTAACAAAGGATGGCTTTGGTAGTTGCAACACGAGCAACGTACTAAGGACATTCATGACAGGGAACACAACTGTTCTTTTGATATCGCCAGGTTCGAGGTACTTTGTCTGTGGGAACAAACTGCACTGTCTCGGAGGATTGAGGCTGCACGTTCACGTACAAGGCAATCAAGCGAATTCGCCGGTAGCCGCACCTCAGGCACAGCCACAGCCACAGCCACGTGGTAGCACACAACCTTCTTCTAAGAACAAAATCCAGTTCTGATTTCTGCAGGATTTTTGGACCGTGGAAGGGATTCAAGTGTAATGGCCCTCATTGCCTTCATGGGTTCTTTGCTGTGGATATTTCCATTTTGAGTTCCGAACTAGTAATATTTTTCTTTCTGAATGAAATCAAATAAGTGACAATTTTAAAAATAATGTAATACTACCTCTACTCTTTATGCATATATTTCTCGAATTAGCTAATTATAAATAAAAGAGAATATTAGATGTTTAAAATAGTTTAACTTGAATTAAATTAAATTAAAGTTAAATTCAAATTTTATAATTTTTAAATTGAATGAGAAAAAAAAAAGAAAATGGTTCGTAGAATAAGCAAAACTAAACTTCATTTTTATTAGTTCAGGCATAACTTGAGATAAAAGTAACTAAGATGACTTTATGAAATAATTCGTATTCTTTAAGATGGAATTTGAATAGAGTGAAAGTGACCTCAGTGCCACACGATTGTGAGGAAACACAGACAGTCGAAGAATGATGTAATAATGACCTACTTGAAATGCATGAGATGGAAGAATGATCTCCACATGAAAATGGTGGTAGGTAGGTTTCCACCAAGAGTAAAATCACAAGCCACACGATCGTGAGGAAACACCCAGAGTCGAAGAATGAAGATCTAAGTTCCATAATTGCATCTTCTTGGTTAATTTTGAGGGAATGGATAAATCAAATTATGTGTTAAATAATTTGAGCATTGCTTAATTTTTGTTCGTGAGATGGGATTATCGAATAGTGAAGTTATGTAATTCCAAGCAAAGCTGCAATTTCCTATTTCAGATCTTTTCTGCAATTTTATCTTTTTTAATGTCTAAAATGACATTATTTCAGTCATTAGATATGAGTTTAGAGACTATCAAACTCTATCCGATAGCAAAAATAATACAATTTTAGATGTTAAATAAGGTTGAATATAGTAAAATTAGACAAAAGATCGCCACTTACAATTACCTAACAAATTAGTTTTCACTTTCAAAAAAGATAGATTAAAAATAACAAAATGAATCTAATAAAAGAGGATAAAATCAAATATTTATGTTGGGATGTTGAATTGTAAATAATTAATAATTGAAGAGATTTTACAAATAATTATTTTGAGTTAGAGACATAACTGGAAAAAACATTTTTTAATAATCAACGAAAAAATTTCTTTTAGGCAAAAATTTAATAATTTCATTATTTAAAAGTATAATAATTATAAGTTTTATGTTAATTATATAGGCTTGACAATTAAGCCCAGGTTCGGCATGTTCCAAGATTCAATGAACAATGATAAAATGACATTATTTTTATTTTTTAAAAAGTAATTAGGTTAGATTAAGTCAGGCCCCCTCTAACTCGAGCTATGGCCACTCGTAGCCAAGTTAAGCTTGGCACGACTCGACTTGACCCGTATTATCATTATTGGTATTTTTTTTTTGTTACAGCAGATGAACAAACTTAAATATTAACGAAGAAACGTTGCACCTTGTGCATCAGTGCGCAAATAGTGATAAAGATCAGGTAAGGGTGTACTCCAGACGCTCTTTAAATGTGAGCATCCAGAGCCTACACGAGCTAAAAAATTCGCACATTGATTACCTTCACGAAATACATATACAATGTTATATTGAGAAGCCCTTTCTAGGTAAGAGATGTATGAGACGAGCCGGAGGATGAAATAATCATACTTACATAAAAAGTGGTATAAAGATTATATTTTATTCAAGTTTAAATATATTTTAAAAATTTTTATATTATAAAAACGTTAAAACTTTTTAGTTTTTACTATGGTTTATTTATTTATTTATTTTAATATACAATATTTTACACCTGTTTATTAAATATGCCTCAAAATTTGTATAATTTCCTTATTTTACATTAAATATTTTATATTATAATATACATTTTAGTATTTTTAAATTATAAAAATTTTAAAACAACATAAAATATTTATATTATTTACTCTTAAACTTTTAAAGTACTTTTACAAAATCATGTCTTTTGCATTAATTGATATTTCTAGTCCTCGTAATTTAAAAAAAATACTAAATTTCAAAAAAATAAATTCAAGAAAATACTAAAATAATAAGATATATTAAAATAAGAATAAAAATAAAAATCAAATATCAATAAACTCCCCATTCGCTTACCAAACCACGTCACTCACCGGCTCTAAAAACAATGTTGAAGAATCTGGCAATCTCTTCCTCCGCAGCCTCTCCGCTCCTCCTCATCTCTTCCTCTCTCTCGAAACCCTTCCTTTCTCTCCCTAGAAAGCTCCAATTTTCTATCTCAAAATCCGCTGTAACCTCAAGACCCAATTCTTATTACAAGACTCCGATGAACATACTCAACAAACTCGGTTTCGGGGCAAAGTCAGCCGACCCATCCACCATGGACCCGACCATCCCTCAGGGACCCGACGACGACGTACCCGCTCCTGGCCAGCAGTTTGCCCAGTTCGGAGCTGGGTGCTTCTGGGGCGTGGAATTGACGTTTCAGAGAGTGCCAGGTGTCACCAAGACCGAGGTTGGGTATTCTCAGGGTCTCTTGCACAACCCCACGTACGAGGATGTCTGCACTGGGACTACTAAACATAGCGAGGTGGTTAGACTGCAGTATGATCCTAAAGAGTGCAGCTTCGAGACTCTGCTTGATGTTTTCTGGGCTGGACATGATCCTACTAACTTGAATCGCCAGGTGGTTTCTTGAAACTGGCTTGGTCTCTAGGAATTTTGTTCTGATTGGAGTGTGTTGGACTTTTTCTTCCTGGGTTTTGGATAATTTTGTTCGAGGATTATATGATTATTGTTGTGAGACTTAATTTTGAGGGATTGTAAACTTTGGCGATCGATTTTTGTTTCTTTTTGATAAATACTTGGTATATGACTATCGATTTTGTTAGTCGATTAATTATCTGTTTTGTCCGAACCAGGGTGCCATATTCTTCATCTTCTTTTTTTCTTCTTTGTATATAATTCTAACGCTGCTAGTCCCAATGAAACGTGATCATGATTGCTTCGACATGATTAGTGTAAGATTTTAGCTTGAGCTCAGGTGAATTATAGTAGGTTATGTATAAGTCAGACCCAGCTTAATTCTTCTACACTGGGGAGTGGGAGTCTAATAAGTGTTCTGGTAGCTCTTAGTAGAAAATTCTTGCAAATGCAGTAGATGTGTTCTAGTGGGTTGAGACTTTACTCGTTTGAGTTGATAGATAATTTGTGGGCGAAAGATAGAGTTCTTCAGCTTTTTCATCACTTATGTCAGTGTGTTGCCAAATTTGTTCTGAGCTGCTCTGTAATTGGTGTTGTTAGTGCAAAACAAAGTTTGGTGGATATTGAGCAATAAAGGCGTGTTTTCTTTGTTTCTCCAGTTCTGTTACCCTCATATCATGGATTCAAAATAGAGATTACTGTTAGTTAGTGTGTATATGACCCTTTTGCTTTAGCTGGATCCTCTTCTACGGTGTGTTTTCTTGAGGGGTGAAAATCCAAGAAGCTGAAGGCTCAAACGAAGTGCTGTGAAAGTAAATAAAAGACGACATTCATTTTAGTTGTAAAGAGATCAAATACATAACATGAACTGCACTAATCACTGAAACCAGTTCAATGTTGCAATTTTTTGCAACTAGCAATTGTTGTCATTATAATACATTTGTTTTACCAGTTGCGATTCTTATTGAATAAAATGGTCCCATATAAAGGCGGATAGCATGTAGGATTTTGAAGTGTTTGTTGAATTTATGATCCCGTCTTGATGATTAATTACATAGTTCTCTTTTAAATTCTTTCATTTTAATTCACAACACAGTTGAATTTTTCATGCACATAAGAAAGCAGTAGGCTTGGCATACCAGATTTAGAATTTGATAGGACTTCCAAAGTCTGGTTATGGTAGTGGACCAATACTTTTTGTGAAATGAAACCTTGTTCATTTGTCTTCTCAAATTGTATGATTGATTTATGGGTGGAGGATCATACTATAGGTAACACAAGTTTGTGCAGTTATATTAGGATCTTCCTTCTTATTATGATTATCACCGCTTTTATTGATTCGTGACAGGGAAATGATGTGGGAACACAGTATCGATCTGGAATATACTATTATACACCCGAGCAGGAAAAGGCAGCCCATGAATCTTTGGAACGACAGCAGAAGCACTTGGACAGGAAAATAGTTACTGAGATTTTACCTGCCAAGAAGTTTTATCGAGCAGAAGAATACCACCAACAATACCTCGAGAAAGGAGGACGTTTTGGATTTAAACAATCTGCTTCTAAAGGCTGTAATGACCCTATCCGATGCTATGGCTAGATATGGCTCCTATATCAGGCAAAACAACCAGCCCAGGTTAAAAGTTATTGTTCAGAGACTTCAGTAGCAATGTATTAGATATGTTTGGCTATTGTGTATTTAACACTATGGTGGGACTGCCTTGTGTATCTAGGCTTCAGGACATGGATTTGTAATATATGTGCAAAATAATAAATGCCGTTATCGAGCCTGATTATTAGGGGTAGATATTGTTGGAGTTAGATATGAAATAAAACATGGAACAAGCTTTATAACTGTCATTTTGATTATTCTACAATATGATCAACATTGTTCTGGTAAGAGGTTAGCCAGATTCAAGTTTGACTGGATTCTCATTACGAGTCGGGTTCGGAAAAAGTTCTGCAAACTTGAACAAGAATACAAATGATTTTCTAAATTCAGGAAGCATGCTTATAGGATTAGTACATCTACAAATGCCCTTTCCTGAAGACATGATGATTGGATGCATACATCTAACAGGAAGTTGAAAATATCCCTTCCTGACTAGAGACTAGGAACTCTGCTTTGCACACATGCTACATAGGAAACAAGTGAATACAGGTTGTGTCTAATCACTAAACCTCATTAGACAGAAGTAAACCGAAATAAAACAGCCAATAACCACCACCAGCAGTGGAGGGTTTAAAGGCCTCAGCTGCGATGCTCAGAGTAAAAAAATCAGTGTCCTCCCTCCAGTGGCCCGTGCATCTAAACGACCCCAGGACTCGGTTTTTACCACACAAAGTTTCAGTCTTTCATGGACTCGCAGGACCCTTTTTGCTAGTTATCAGTTTCAACTGAACGACTATACAGCACCTGCCATATCCATCCACGACTATCTTGGAGTAATATCCCAATACGCCAATTGTAGCCTCTAGCCTGCCAGTACGTTGTTGCTTATGGTGCACCTTCATCGTTTTGAGGGAAGACAACCCCTTTTCCCCTATCAATTCTTTGAACGTGCACAGGTTGCTCCAGCGTCTTGGTCTTGTTAAATTCATGGATGACATGTAAGTGGTTGCCTTCTCAAAACTAAGCCTCTTAATCTTTGGTTGCGTTATTCTTTGGCAGTCTATTGGATTAGTCTTAATAAAAGTTTTAATTGCGAATAGACCACCAATTGGAAAAGGGTCTCATTATGGTTCTGACTAATTTGTTATGTTCTTGTCTTTGTTATTATTGCAGATACTACAGTAATACATATTTTGCCAGAAACCAGAGGAACCAGCAGTTAGAAATGAAAGTTTTTGAGGTGGATTTCTTATTTGGTTTAGGCTCAGAATTGAATGTCACACCACAGACGTTCAACACTTGCTGCTTTTTGAGGTGGATTTCTTATTTGGTTTAGGCTTAGAATTGAATGTAACACCACAGACGTTCAACACTTGCTGCTCTTTCATACACAAAGAGCTCAACTACCCCAAGCATCAATGTACATGGCAAGATCACCAAGTGTTCGTTACTGTTTAAATGAAAATGAACCCACCCATCAAAGTCACTTGGCTGTTCATTACTGTTTAATTTTCATTTCATGATCTTATAACGTAGCCTTTCTTTTCCAATTTCTGCTCCTGCTGACATGACCAAAACTTAAAGCTTCTATTAAGTTGCTCCAACACAGAAGAACTGTAAAATTGTTGGCACTAAAGTTCTTCAGCTACAATCAAGAAATGCAAGAAAGAGGCCACATGGATCAAACTTGAAAAGAAGCTTAGCTGCAGTTGCGATTCACATTATCTTCAGGCACTATTAAGAAATCGAACTTCAAGTGGATGCGTGGGACTTCTAGGGATCCCAAGAACTTTCGTTGCAAAAGTTTGTGACGATTCATGTGTATATATCTTCTGCTAATCTGTGATGAATACATACAGGACTGTTTTCCGTGCAGTTATCCCTAGTTATTAGGCTATTTTGATGAGCTTCTAATTTATTACGTAAACTCGAGCTTCTAATTTATTACGTAAACTCGAGCTTCTAATTTATTACGTAAACTCAAGCTAAGCAAATCTATCAACTGAAATTTTCACAGTTTATCAGTTTATCAAAGGTTGCAAGTAATGTCAGTAATTTACAGAATTTTCAGTTAATTCCATTCTTCAACACACGCGCATAAACCTTTGAGCATATGAGAGAAAAGGCCAAATCTCTGACAGTTGAGATAGGTGCACTCTACTAATTATAAGATATGTATGGAACTCGAACACTACTATATTTGTTGACCTTATTCTAACGTACATACCATGCAAGCAACATAGTAAATAGACTTAAAGAGTTAAGAGTTAAGACACACCACTCGTGAAAATCCATTGCAAGCATAGAGTTATTTACTCTCAGGTTCAGCCATGGTGGTTTCTCTGTCGAAACTCCCATGGTGAGCGGTTGACGTTGTAACTTGGACTGCCGCGTCCTCCGCCACTGCCACCACCACTGCCCCTTCCAGCCCCGTACCCACTGCCACGGGCACCATCACCTCCGGAGCCAAAACCATAACCTGAGCCGGAACCAGAACCTGAACCACTTCCAGAGCCGAAACCAAAGCCGAAACCTCTGCCAAATCCATTAGGTGACCGACCCGAACCAGAACCGTAACCCCATCCAGCACCTGGACTGGAGCCCCAACCCCAATTGTAGTCCCAGTTTGGACCGCGGCCTGAGCCAGTGGCTCCTGAGGGGGAACCGGTTTGACCCTTAGGTCCTGAAGACATTTCCTCTTTTTTCTCACCAGGACCACTGTTTCCAGCAGTGTTATGCACAGAAAAAGCACCAAGGATCAAGCAAACAAGGAAGAAAACGAGCTGAATCGAACTGGGTTTCATGTCAGCCTTGTGGATGTGATCGAGGAAAGAAACGATCAAAAGAAAGCTTGATACTTTTGCACGGTTATAATGAGGATGCATGAAAGTGGGTTATTTATAGTGGGATTGATACTGACACTAGGTAACCCGTGAAATGATTTATTTTCGTTCCTATAGTGCACATGTCTGGCTGTGAAGCAATGTTAACCCACTGAAGCACTACCATTTCCATAGTAGCCCCACCGCCTTTCAACTAAAATATATGAGCTGACGTAGTTGCCATTAATATTATTATAACGTGTTATCATCGTTAAGCATGCTTAAAATGACCATAAAAAAGCTTCTTCTTTTTTTTTTGGGTCACAGAGATAAGATTTTTTTTGTCTAATTTTATAGTGTTTTATTATATCCTATAAATCTCAGTCATTCATTTATGTGAGACCAACATTTATTTATACAGGATCCATGTAAATAAATAGTTGAGATTTATGAGACACAATAAGACATCATAAAATTGGACAGGAAATCTGGACTCTATAACTCGTTACTGTTACTTTTTGAGATGTAAACCTAATAAATAATTATATGTATATTAAATAATGTTTTTAAAACCGGGCTAAAGTTAAACCGATAAGATGAAAGTTTTAAGAATTAAAAGGTTCAACCAGTATTAAAATATCATAAAATTAATTAAAATTAAATAAAATTAAAGAATGTGAAAAATGAATAGAGAAAACTATTTTTAGTCTTCTAAACATTTAAAATTTAATTAAAAATAATGTTAAATAAAAATTAATCAGATTATTTTAGTTTTTAAAAACTGATTAATTTATAAAAATTAACCTAATAAATTGCTCAGTTTTTAATAATAAATATTATTAGACTAAATCAAATTAAAAAAATTAATAAAAATTAACATTTCAAAATTTTTAGTGTTAAATTAGTTCAATAAACTGTTTTCATAATTTGAACTTGTCATTTAATGATCACAAGGATCAACTTTGCTAAGCTAACGTCAAACTTTGTGATTACACGTTAAGGTTAGTCCTAAAATTAATTTTATTATTAATTGTCAAACTAAATATTAAGTTTTCTTGTAATCATCTTCCATCGAAGTTGGATGTGGCGTGCTGCTATGTTGTGTCAAGAGCTAGACACTTGTGCTGCTATGGATCCATTTGCTGCTATAGTGGATCAGAATTTGATCTAAATGAGGGAATAAGATCTTCTGTTCAATATTATTTTATCTTATTCTATTTTATAAAATCTCAGTCATATATTTTACGAAACTTACACGAGATTTACATAAAATCTACATAAATAAATAGTTAAGATTTATTGAACACAATAAGACATCGTAATATTGGATATAAAATCTGGACTCACGTTGCTTCATACCCTATTTGCTACTTACGAACGACAAGGAGTCAGGGACACTAGTAATGCGATGAGCGGTAACCAATTGCAACACATCAAGATTTGCTTATCAAGTTGACAAGTTGAGTTCTCTTCTACTGCGAGTTGCCTGGGAAGAAAATGAACAGGTCGACCATATTGGAGGAAGCAGACGCTTTAGGTATGTTACCAGAAAGTTTGGTCCAGTATCCACTAGCTTTAACCCGCCTGACCATGCCACCTCAAACACGTGGCAATGGAACTAGAAAGCAACCCCTGACCCTGAACCTGAGCTCTTCTCCTTCCCCTAGCCAAACCGTAACATAATGGATGATAGTTAGGCAGTTGCAGAAAGCAAATGGGCTGTTTTTGCTTTGGTGCACTGCTCTCTAGTGCACTTGCCTAGTGGCAACCATTGCTGCTTTTGACTTCCACACCTGATCCTTTCACGAAAATGACGTGATCCTGATACGTGTATATCCCCTCTCACTATCCTTTTTTAGTGGGAATTTAACCATGCTCTTGTAGCCAGCCATGCTCCCATATCTCGCTGCTGGGTTGTGCCCTCGGTTTTCATAAATATCTGAGACATATTTTCCTTTTCTGTATTTCTTGTTTGTGTTATTTTATAAATATCTGAGATAAAATTTTCCTTTATGTGTTAGTATTATACGGTAAAATTAAATATTTAGTATTTACTGTTTATGTGTAAAATGACTTATGAGGATATGATTTTAAAAAATATATGAATATTATATATCTTAAGATTTCCTTGAATATTCTCATAAGAATTTTGATTTTAAAAAAATCATGTTCACGTGTAATGTTTCATATCTATGAAAAATTTATGCATCTCTTTGTATTTTCATTTTCGTTTAAGACCAACATTTTATTTCTAACTTACATAAAATAATTATAAGAATAAACATTGTTCCTAAAACGTAGGTATCTGGAAACTTCAACTAGGCTGTATAGGTATTTGGAAACCTCAACTAGGTTGTTCTATTTACTATAAATTGTTGTATATTAGAACTAACAAAAATGTAATGAGTGTGGTACTTAATTGCAACTTAATCAGTAATATAATTTAAATAGCAAAATATTAAGCAATTTAGCAATATAATTTAACTAGTATAATTAATTTTTGGTAGTTAAAATTTTTGCTGTTGGATGAAAACGCTCCTATATAGGAGTGTTATCATTTTTGACTATTTGTCTTAAATTTAATAGGAAAATATTTTAATCAAGTTGAACTTGATTATAAAGATTTATAAATTTTAGAATTAAATATAAGAATAAATAAGGATCGATACGAGATATTAGGTAATATTTAAGCTCAATTAGCATTTAATTATAATCAATTATAAATCTAATTGAAATTAAATTTTATTTCAATAAAGTTATTAAAAATTCTAAATCATATTGTAAATAGATTTAGTATCTAAAGTAAGTAACCCTTCTTTCTTAATTCTCTTTATACAAGTTGAAGGGTTCTCTTAGTATATTATATAAATATTATTTGAGATCAGATATGTGTATGACTACGATTGTGTTGGTCATTTATGAGATTTTATAATGTTTAAATTTAAAAAAAATAATTAAAAATGTATTTTTATTAAAGATTAGATTCGGTCGATACTTTCCAACGGTATATTGTCTTATGCCGCAGCTAAGCACGAGTATGGATAAGGCAAATGGTAGACAGCCGTAGCTTTAGGCCTGTCTGAAATATAGGGTACATGTGATTCTAAGATTTCAGACATCACATGCACCCATTGTAAATATGCAGTTACGAATAATCCAGCCAAAGTAATAGGAATTAGACCTAAGACGATTCCAAATAGAAAAACT
>JANJEY010141423.1:0-13441 GCA_024703695.1 Erythroxylum cataractarum
CTCTTACCTCAATCTTCATATTTTCGGATTTTTCCTTGTCCTATAAGGGAGATATCACCTTCTTCCATCTTTTTCCCTTGAAACAACTCAAAACTCATGCTAGAAGACCCAAAAATTTGAAACCCTTGTTGCTCCCTCTTTTTCTCTTTCATTTTCTCTCATCCGAAAGTGCTCTCTTCCTCTCATCTCTTCTTCTTTTATTCTTTTGCTCTTTTTCCTTGTAAGGGTCGTGCTCCACTCTTCTTAAACGACAACTCTTATTTCCATGTCATTAATGATTGATAAAAGACCCTAAAGCCCTTACTTGTATGCCTTTAAAACTTAACAATTAAGTAAACTTCTAAAATTGCCCTTCCTTTTTGCCTTGAAAACTGACATCTTGTCTCCTTTTTTCGATCAGGTAACTAAAGCACTTTAACAAAACTTTCTCCTAGAGAAACGTTCCTCTATGTCTCAAATTAAATACGCCACCAAAAACACTTAATTTGGTTCAGAATTGAAAAAGTTATGACTAAAAATACTTTCAGACCATTGCAAAACCAAGGTTGTAACTTCAATCCAGAAATTAAAAATCTTAGAGGCTAAATTGCCATTCGGCTCCTTCATATAACTTGTATATCCATATCTCTAGTTTAATTTTCAACAAGAATCAACTCAATCGAAGCTCTATAGCTCAAGATATCACCAAAATACTGAAGCATAGACAGATCTTTTCAACCGATCATCACACTTTGTTTCGATCCACTTTTTTCAATTTAATATCAAGACCAATTAGAAAGGTATGGAGAGATAGAAAAATGTCTTAAACGCTTCAAAAATCAGGTCGATCAGAGGTCGGATGAAAAAATTATGGCCAAAAGAAGGAAGAGAGGTAGGTCGGTCAAAAATTGATCTCGAGGGCCAATCGATAAGTGCGCAGAGGCGCGCGGGCGAGCGGTCGTCACGCGATCCTGACCTCCTAACTTGTAACCTTCATATCTTTTAACTCTGAACTCCAAATTTTACAAACTTGTACTGTTGGAAAGATAAAAGACAGATCTACCATTTTTAAGAAGGACTCAAAAGCAAGTTCAGTCTCTAAAGGGGTCAAAAGTTTACTCCAAAATGACCGATCGACAAGATCCTCATAAACAGTACCAAAACTTGTAAACATCATAACTTTTGACCAACAACTCCAAATTTTACAAACTTAGTGTCTATGGAAAGGTAAAAGAACGTTCTATAACTTCCATGAAGATCATAAGAACAAATTCCAACTCTATAAGGGTCAAATATGGACTCAAAGTTTCTATCTAAAATTTTGCCATTTTGGCAGCACCTGCACTCAACTTTAACGACTCACATCTTCCAATTAACACATCCAAAAATAACACATTATGCATCATTGGAAAGCTCTAAAGCCCCTCGGCAACTCTCAAGAAGGACACTTGATCCCATTCAATCTATACCAGCCCAGAATTTGCCTTAATGCATAACATACCTAAAATTAACCCTATGAACACATCAGCCCAGAAATTGACAGCACCTACGCCCAACTTCAATAACTCATATAACTCTACTCAAATTTCAAAGTCATCAAAACCAATCACTTCATTTCTCACCAATTTCCTTTAAGCATAATAACATCTATAACACAATACTTATACAAACACACTCATTTAATTTCATTTAATAATTCTAAATTCTACTCAAAGATCGGGGTCCAACATTGCGAAATCTGGCCCATGACCTTAGTAAAGGCCTGAGCAAATGCCTAAAATATCCTCAGATCCAATGGAGCAAGCACTTGCTCCTGTGGAAGAGGAGACTCTTGCGATTGTGACCGAACAGGCTTATTACCCTGCCCCACAGAAGCCTCAACATTTTCTGGGGCTACAGACTCATCAATACTCTCCTCCCTTGGTGGAGAGTCAGGTGCAATCGATCCTTGCAATACTCCTCGTGTCCTTCTACGAGGTGGCATCTTACTCCTTTAATGCAAACACTAAGTATTCATTTTAAAAATCCTAATCCCTACATGTATGCATGAATTGCATGTCATTTAATGCAATTCAATCAATTTACAATATAACCAGTAACCACATAACATAACACTTCATCCTACTATGCATTATAAGCCTAGGAGAAACCTAAGCTTTGATATCAAACAATGTTGGACCTCGCTTTCGAAGCTCAACATTCGGAATCAAACACGGAAGCAGTACTTGCCCTCAACTATACTATACCTATTTTGGGACAATTTACAAAACTTCCCATAGAGAACTCGAATTAAGGTGTTCTTTATATGATTAGAAAGAGGACTTCAAGATCTATAACTTTCAAGAAGGCCTTAAAGATAGATTCTACCTTTTGAAAGGTCAAAAATGGAGCAAAATATAAGATCAGACGAAGCCAAAGAAAAATAGACGAATGAAAATGACAAATGAATGGGGAAAATTACTATAATTTTCCTTAAAGATATCGGATTAAGGTGTTCTTTATATTGTTTGAAAGAGGACTTCAAGATCTACAACTTTCATGAGACCGTGAAGATAGATTCTATCATCTAAAGGGTAAAAAATGGAGCAGAAGATAGGTATAGGTCAAGCATAGAAAAAGTAGAAGGCAGAAGATGGTAAAAGATAGATGACACACCATCAAAGAGGACATGTCATCACAGAAGACACATCATCATAGAAGAAGCAAAACACAGATGACACGTCATCAAAGATGACACATCATCACATAAGACACGTCATCATAGAAGAAGTAAAACACAGATGACATGTCATCACAGAAAACACGTCATCACAGAAGACATGTCATCACAAAATACACATCATCATAGAAGACACGTCATCATAGACGACATGTCATCATAGACGACATGTCATCATAGAAGAAGCAAAACATAGATGAGGTGAAAAAGCTGAAGATACATCTTCTATTATAAGGACCATAACTTTCAGCCTAGAAGTCTAAAAATTTTGTACTATATATTTTTGGAAAGTTAGAAGGATAAGCTACAACTTTTCAGAAGACAATTTTAACTAATTTTACCTCAATTGAGTCCAAAATTTTCCCCAAAGAACAACTACAAGAGAAACATGCACATACACCTATGGAACTTTTCAGTTCTAACTCTTTTACCAAATCAACAAAAGCTCATACATAACTTTAATTACATATTAACAATATAAACAAAAGCTTAACACAAATACAACATATATAAGATGCTCAATGTTTTAACATGCTATGATGCTGTCAAAAAGTGATTGAACTAACTTAGTTACAAATGTTTCTAATATCTTGGAGTTTCTGATGCCTTGTAAGGATTGCTAAACTTTTTGTTCTGCACCTGGGGAGGGAATAGTAGGGTGAGCTACACAACTCAATTACTAACATATTTATAGTCATTGGTAATTGACCACAAATTCATGCATATGCATATATATATACGCGTATATTTAATAATTCAAGCATTCTTCAATTTGGTTTAACACTCATAGCACATAACACTCAAATGCATCATTCATGACAAGTTTAAAGATGCAATGCACAACAATTGGCTCGAGGGTTCCATGGAAATAGAATGGAGAAACATGAGTTTACCCCATGAACATAATAAGTCCAATTTCGGAGCTCATATGTCACAAGTGGGCAGCCGGGAGAAGGCTTTTGTCAACGTGCATGTGAGAACAGAATAGTTCCACTGTCGCCCAAACAAAAGGCACATATTCATTTTCTCATATGCTCATACTTTTATGCTTTGTCTTCATTTTCATTTAATGCAAAAGTCATGACCTCTTTTGATGTAAAATATAGCCATATTTCACCATGCATATTTCAACATTTACAAACAAGTCAATTTCAACATACACCCATAGTCAAGAATTTGCCTAATTACACTATAACCATAAATATGTTACCCACTTAATTAGCTTGTGAAAAGCAGGTCAAGCTTGCCTTTCCCCTTGCTCTTGGGTAGGATTTACTTGGTTTCCTACAACAACCAAGGTTCTATTTAAAACAACATCCCAATAAAATTTGTAAACTTAAAAAAATCACAAAATTTCAATAAATACAAATTGAACTCAAATCTAACCTACCCATAACCCATCTAGGTTAGAAAACTTAAGACCTAGCTTAGAAATCTTAAAATCAATTGGGTTCTCCTAATCTATCTTCTTCCAACACAAGCTTTTTCATTCTATATACTAATCCCTTTTCCTTTCTAACTCCTTCCACAACACAACTCATTCCTTTAATAAAACAAGAAGAAAAGAGGGTTAACCTAATTTAACAAACTTGATTCTCTTCTTTCCTTCTTTCACCGAAACCTCTCTTCCCCTCTCTTAATTTCGTTTCTCACTCTTCTCCCTCTTCAATTCACGTTTTTCTCCTCTTAAAAAGCAAAACAACATATTCTTTTTCCTATTTCTACCCTTAATGAGTCTAAAAAGTCTATCTTACCCTTCCTTATAAGTTTATGTTCTTTTATGCTTAAGTGATCTCCCAAAAATGTCCTTGAATATCCTTATTTCATTATCACTTTAATTATACTTACCCATTCAACAAATCCTACTAACCTTGACATAATTATAGCTCTAAAATTAAATCTATCAAAACTCTAAAATTATTTTAAATCATGTTTACTTAAAGAAAAATTTTTCTAGGGTCCAACAATATTGCATTAGAAAAAGGTAAATTTAAGAAGATTAAGAGTAGAAGTGATGTTAGAATGGGTTTAGGATCCATTGGAGTTAGAGAAGAAGAATTAAGTAAACTCGAAGGTTACACGGTCAGGTTGCGTAAATTCACACTACCCGTGTGTTCCTGACGAAAAAAACACAATTAGACCCGAAAGAAACACAGGCTGCCCATGTGATTTCACAAAGTTGTGTGTTTTGGCAAGATCTCATTTTGGACTCTACATAAAATTTGTAGATCTAGAAGTCCTCTTTGAAACTATTGAAAGATGACATTAATTCGAGATCTACAGCAAAAGTTATGGCATTTTTCCCAAGAGATGTTTGTTTATGAATGACTGACTTAACAATGTTGTACAATGAGATGTTTAGGCTTGTTAGTGATATTAAATGAGCCCAATTGAAGTAGGGCTGAATTATTAACGCAATAAGAGTGTTCTAAGTATTAAGGAATGATTCAAAGATGTTGATAATTGGTTATGAGACATGTATTAAGGATATACACTCGGGAAGGTCATTGAACATGCATTGTACATATTTAATATACATATGTGTGCATCAATAGTCACTTATACAATTGTGCAAATTGTGATATATGTATGTTTTGCATGATATAGAGGAACATATAGAGCACCATCATCTAGATGTTTCTAGACCTTGGAAGAAAATATTAATATGGAGCATACTGTGAGTAGACCTAGATGGTCTTACTTTATTGTTTATTTTTTTATATTATGAATTGAATGATTATGCATTGTGAATGTGAATTGAATATTGTTGATTTCTGGACAGAAGGTTCAATGATTGTGAAATGTGAATGAGATATTGAAGTGCTCTTTGAATGTGAATTGGACGGAATAACTATTTTCTCAACTTAAATGTTGGATGTTGAACTAAGGTCCGATGACAATGTGAATGAGAATGTGATAGTGGATATGATTGTGTGATATTGAGCACTTTCAATTGACTGAATATATGTGATGCATTTCATGATATGAATGCATTAAAGATAAAGGTAGTTATGGTCGGAGTAGCCACTGAAAAAGAGCTTAATGCTCAACATATGAAAAAGAGCCTAGAGCTCAGAAAATGTATAAGAGCCAAAGACTCACTATGTAAAATAAGCTCGGTATCCCCAATGGATACGGGATAGTTATTAATGAGCCTGATATAGGATAGTTATCAATAAGCCAAATACGAGACAATTATCAATGAGTTCGGTATCTTTAATGGATACGGGACAGTTAGGCACTCGATCACAACAAAGTTATAAATTGAAAGTAAGTCACATGTGTACTGCATATGCATGATGTGAATAATTGTAATGTGTTGAATGTGAAATGTGAAATGTGAAATGAATAATCAAGTGATATATGCTTAAGTGAATGTGTAATATATGCGACTTGATCTAATGAATTGATGAATTATGCATGTTATGTGATTAAGTGAGCTATCGAGGATGGTCACTCACTAAGTTCGCAAAAAATTACCTAAAATTTTACAATATTTTTCAGGCTCAGAAGAGTACCCTATTAGGCAAACAGGAGTATAGCCACTGTATACAAATGAAAGATAAATGTTGGGAACAATTCGCATCTGCATTTGTATTTTCTTATTTTTGTATCGAATTGAGTCTTCTACAATTATTATAACTTGTGTATTTGAGTATTTCTATTTGTAATAACTTTCCATGTTGGAAAGGTTTATAAATGACTTTGAAATGCATTGAAATTATGCCTACAAGTATTTTTGTATTTGTAATGGGCCCAAATGGCTACTGAAATTATGATGATTGTATTACTATGATTGAAAATGTTTATCAAATAAAACTGCGTCCGATTTGATAATTGATTTTCGCATACGATTATGCTTGAAAAAAAATTGTAAAGAAATTTTATTGACTGATAGTGTTAGCATGCCACCCTCGCGGGGCAAGTACTCGAATATCACTCAGAATGTTGGGTACGTGTCTTGTGGGAGTGGGTTGTTACATTTGGTTGGTATCAGAGCTCAAAATTACTATCTTATATGGGTGTTTTCTGAAATATGTGTCAAGGTATATGCATTTTTTGTCACGTCATAGCAGGCAGTAGCAACTAATCCCCAGTTTGAGTTGCATTCCTATGAGTCACACGCATGAGCATGTGTTAAGAGTTTGAACTGTTAGAAACACTAAAAAGAATGATGATCTGTCATAATATGAGAAGAGGAAGGTTGAAGGATATCTAGAAATGGGAAATAGTATATTGTTAGATGTAACTGATAAAGATTCCGCGCATTTGTATTGGTGGATGTATTATTGAATATGAAATCAATATTGCGTCTTAGTGATATGTTCTCGAATGTGATATAGATGTGAATACACTGCCATGGATTGTTTGAGGAAAAATAAGGATATAAGTAGAAATGATGACATTAAAGAGTACAAGCCAAGTTGAAAGTGACCTTGAGAGGTTGAACTTGGACTTGAAATGATTGTTTGAAAAATGTGACAAGAGTTATAATCCCTTATAAGCATATATTAGTGGAATTGAGATCAAAATTGCATGATGATTTTATACATTTATAATTTTTAATTAATTGAAGAGGTACAAGTGAAAGATAAAATAAATGACAATAGGAAGATAAGATAAAAACGAGGAAAGAATAAAAAGGGAATGAAGTAGACATAATTGACTTTACGAGAGATGAATGGTGTGTAATAAGGAGAAAATTAGAAATGCATGTAAGAGAGAATTTTATGTAGGAATGAAATTAAGAAAAAGATGAGGAATCAAATGGGAAGAGTGAATGCACTCCATATGGTAGTTGAATTATTATGAAATGATATAACACTAGAAGAGGTAAATTTTGGAAAATTAAGGTAAAGTTGATGTTAGCATATGTCAATGCAAGGAAACCCGAATGTGGCTAGGATAAAGAGAGAAATATTTTCTAGGATCATTTGAGATCAAATTATTACTGTTGTAAGATAAGTGGTGATTTGTCAAAAATAAATCTCTATATAGAATGGGATAACCTTGATGATACACACCTAAGCATATGTGATCATGTCTACTACATCATTGAGTTTTGACGCATAAAACAATATGACCGTGTAAGAAATGGTCAAAGTTGGTCTTCTTAAGGGACTAAGAATAATCTATAAGCGATGATTAAGATCTTAAGATAGTTGATTGATAAGGATTATATGAGTAGTATCGATGAAAGTAGCAAGAAATTCTCTTTCAAAGAAGAATTTCCCTAAAGTAGGTTAAGTTGATCAGACAATTCAGTTTAAGAGTGATCAATGAAGAAACAAATTAGAAATGAATAGGTAATGAATCAAAAGTGAATATTGGAGTCATATCCCTAGCGGAAACTCAGACATAAGAGGTAGAATATGCTATTGAGAGTATACGCATTTTGTTTGATGTGAAGTATTCAATTATATGATTGGATTATTGACTTTGAGGAGACATTATTGCTAATGTGAGGAGGATTTTATTATATTCTATGTAAATATGTTCGGGAGACACAAATTATATCTAATGAATGTGTAACCAACAAAGGAAGTTATGATTGCAAATAAATTGAAATGTGTGGAGAAACTAGTATGAATGAATAGACATTAGAATAAGACAATGTGAGATTAAAGGAAATCGAATGAAAGGAGAAAATCATTTGAGAAAGGAAGTCAATCGGGAGACTAAAAATAACATGTGATAATATTACCTCATTTAAGGAATAATTACTTAAGAAATTACAAGAATTTATCTTACGCACAAGGAAATTTGGGATATATCTGATAGAGTTAATCATGTCCCCGATGGTATTATGGTAATGAAGATTAAAGTGATCCAAGAAAATTGGATCAATTAGTGACCATGATCATAGAGGATAATTAGAGTGTATTCGAAAATGAAGCGAATATTTTGAACATTGAGATTAATCTTACATATTGTAGAGGTAGAAACAATTATATACCAAGTTTAATGAGAGTGAATCTTAGCTTGATCAAATAAAATGTGGATTGTATAATATTTGAACATGGTTTATTGGGAGACCCAAAGAAAGTAGAGGTGATGATAAAGTGAGAAACTATGAGGAATAAATGAGAGATTTAGAGTTCTTTAGAACTAGCTATATATTGGATACTACCAGGGTTTGTTAAGGACTTTTTACTGATCTTAGTCCTTTAACAAAAATGTCTGAGGGAAGAATGTGTAAACCATATGAGTGATGAATGTAAAAAGAATTTTATAGAATTATAACACCGATGTTAATTATATCACTTCGATTTAGAGATTTTTGCAGTATATAATGAAGTTTCACATCAAAAATTAGGATGGGATCTAATGCAGCATAATCAAGTGATTTCTAATGCATGGAGACAGTTTACATCTTATAAACTGATTATTGATACATGATTTAGAAACTTGCTGCTATAGTAATTGGTTTGAGAGTTTGGAGACATTATATGTACAAAGACATTTATGATTTTCTACCGATCATTTAAATTGAGCCAATTATTGAGTTTGAAAGAATTAAATACAAGACTGAGAAAATGAATAGAGTTACTGGAAGATTTTAATCTACAAATGAGTATTTTCCTGTAAAGCTAGTGTTGTATTTGATGCATTAAGCAAAATTCCAATAGCAGTGAAGCATGATTTCAGATATTGGGGTCACCAAATCTAGTGAAATAAAGAGCATAGGATTTGAGCAAAAATAAAGTGCATCTAGCTATTGAATTTAAAGAGCAATTTTACATGGAAAGCTCAGAAAAGTTCAAACTAAGGATCCAAAATTGTGCATTTTATTGAGGAATTAAAAATTGAATATAAATTTTGAGTATGAATAGGAAAATTGTTACCTTGTGATTGAAATGAAAGGATGTGTACCCGATAAAGATGATTGAGCAAAGATGTGGTTAGAGATAGCGTGAGTAACAACCTAAGCTAGACATCCTAGTAAGAATACGCCGAAATAGTATTTAGTGGCTAAGAATGTAGAATCAAGTGACTAAATACTTGAATTGCCAATAGTTTTAAATGTTGAGAATATGTTTAAATTCGATATTTTGGAGTTCATAGGAATATGAGATTAGTGTATAGTTCTAATTGACTACAAGCATAACAATCATTATCATAGTGAAATCATTAGAATATTGTATGGGGCATTGTATAACAAAAAAGAGTCGTTCACCCTTACATTGAAATGAAGACGGCCTAAAAATGATAGAAGGCTAGAATTGATTCAAGATACTATTGATGAGTGAAATGAATCTGTAATAGGAGTTAAGTGATCCAAGAAAGATAATTACAGTTCAATATCAGACATATTGGATATAGTGAGATAGCTGTAAGAGTTCATTGTATTAGCATTAAAGAGCTATGAAATATCAAGAGAAAGATGAAACACTTCAAAGAGTGTCACCTTGCCAAGGTGTACTTAGATAGAGATAAAAGAGTGAACATGTTAGGAAAATGGGGGAAAATAAGCTTAACATAAATTGGTCCATATAAAACTATTGTGAGTATAGGAACAATAACTTATGAGTTGTATTATCAATAAAGATGCCTCAGAATTATAATGTGTGATACGTGAGTTTGTTAAGAAATAATGATATGATTTGACAGAGATGTATTGATAGCTTATGAAGTGAAAAATTGTAAGTAATCTGAAATATATTGATAAAATAATTAAGATAGTGTGATATCTAAACAAGTGATTAAGAGACCTATTGAGTCTATCAACTGTGGTCATTTGGAAGAAAGTATTTGAGTGTTGAAGTTATATGGGAAACGGAGGAGCATATAAGGAAAAGAAAAAAATTGCCCCTGGCTTATTGATCAATCAGATATTAATTTCGAGGAAGCAATTTCTTTTAAGGAAGGAAAAGTTGTAACATCTCATTATGCATGTTAAGGCTAAAATAGTAAATGCGAGAGATTACTGAACAATTAAGAAACACATCTCATGCTCATGCATTACACAAGATGCGCGTACACATGAATATTGAATCTTTGCACATAAAAATAATTATACATGCATTCACTGACAATTTTCGGGTATAACTGTTTATAAAAGCCCCCTTTTGATTTTGTCTTAAGTCATGATCTTTTAATTAAAAGCCCCCCTTTTGGTTTTGTCATTCACAACGCTCTCTCTCTTAAAAAGTCATTGGTGTTTTATTTGGTTTCCTCCATCATTTTCATAGCTTCCCTTCTCCCTCTCTTCTTCATGAGTTTAACCCTTCAAATCTCATCTTTCATGCTACTCTTCCACCTTGCGCTCTCCTTAATTCTCACTAAAAGACCCAACCTATTCCTCCTTGAAAGTTTATGATGGTGGAGATGAAAGAGCTAGGTTTTAATGGTGATTTTGAAGATTTGGAAGCTAAATCGATTAAGTCATGTTTTACTTTTTATGGGTTTGGTTAAATGAAGCAATTGTGATGATAGTTAGAGGTTAATTTCATGAAATGGTGTTTTGGGTATATGGGTGTCGTGAATGGTAAAAAGTGTGTAAAATTTCTTGCTTTATTTTTGAGTAATGATTTATAGAAATATTATGAAGGTTGAACGATCATGATAAGGAGTTTTGTATATGTTACAATGTTGGTGAAGAAATGAACATATATGTATGTATATATTGATATTTGTTTCTTGTAAATGTTAAATAATGGGTTAGGAGTTGTTTATGGATGATTGATGTTATATATGATGAGTAAGAAACTATGAGTTATGTTACACATGCTTTAAGGATGAATTGGTTGTGAAATGGATGTTTTAATGAGAATTGGAAGTTGATGAGTATAGAAATGCGTCTATAACCTCTTTCTATTAATGGTTGAGTGTAGAAATGAGTTGAAATGGAGTTGATAATGAAGAGTAGATGGAGTAGAAAAGGATGATCTTTGTACAAGTATGTTAGGGGTAAAAATCTGGAAAAAACTTGAAGATGATGGATTGGAAAATGTTCACTGCATATGCTTCAATGTTTTAGCCATAACTTATTCTAGAGTTTTTCAATTGAGATGAGTCATAATTTATATTAAACTAGAGACATATGACTACATTTCTTATGAATAATCAAAATTAAATTCTATCTTTAAGAGTCTCAAAATTTGATTTGAAATTATGAACTGGGTGTAGCAAAATTTGTGGATGAATGTAAATGTTGTGTCTTGTTTTGAATGTATGCGAATGTGTTATACTTTGGGCATTTATGATTAAGTGGGGAATATGAAATGTGTATGGATGTTGCTGAGTTGAAATTAGGTATAGTTGAAGAAGTTATCCGTTTGAGATGATGAATCAAAAGAGTTGAGAATTGAGAGTGAATGAAATTTGATTAGTGTTTGAATGATTATGGAATGATATTGCATTAGAAAAAGGTGAATTTGGGAAGATTACGAGTAGAAGTGATGTTAGAATGGGTTTAGGATCCATTGGAGGGGTTTTGGAGAAGGGGAATTGAGTAAACCCAAAGGTTACATGGTTAGGTCGTGTAAATTCACACTGCCTATGTGTTCCTGACGAAAAAACACATTCAGACCGAAAAAACACAATCAGATGACCATGTGTTTTGGCAACATTTCCTTTCAGAGTCTTCACAAAAGTTGTAGATTTATAAGTATTGTTTGAAATTATCTAAAGATGACATTACTCCGAGATCTAGAGCAAAAGTTATGGCATTTTTCCCAAGAGATGTTATTTTTATGAATGATTGACTTATCAATGTTGTACAATGAGATGTTTAGGCTTGTTAGTGATATTAAATGAGCCCAATTGAAGTAGGATTAAATTATTAATGCAAAACGAGTGTTCTAATTATTAAGGAATGATTCAAAGATCTTGAAACTTGGTTATAAGACATGTATTAAGGATATACATTGGGAAGGTCATTGAACATGCATTGTACATATTTAATATACATATGTGTGCATCAACAATCACTTATACAATTGTGCAAATTGTCACTACAAGGAAAACACCCATTTTGCGACGTTTATAAAACGTCGCAAATGAATAAAAAATGTCGGGGAAACGTTTTTTTGACGTTTTTAAAAACGTCGCACCAAACGTCGTAGAAGGGGAGTAAGCAAAGGTTTTTATCGACGTCGTATAGAAAACGTCGAGGAATCCTGGGATTTTTTCCGACGTTGACGGAAACGTCGAGAAAACTTAAGAGAATGAGCGACGGTTGAGGTAAACGTCGTTGAAACGACATAACTTTCTACGACTTGTACTAGACGTCGTAGAAAGCATGACAATCTTCGACGTCTTCTAGACGTCATAGAAATCCTGACATTCTTCAACGTCTTCTAGACGTCATAGAAATCCTGACATTCTTCGACGTCTCGTAGACGACGTAGAAAGTTTGGATATCTGCGACGTGTTATAGGCGTCATTGATAGGTTGCCGTTCTTCGATGTCTTATAGACGTCGGAGAAAGCATTACTATCTGCGACGTTTACTGACAAACGTCGCAGATGATAATTTTTTAAAATTTATTTTTAAATATATTGAAATAATTTAAATTTAATAAATTATAATTTTGTATATTTAAATTTAAATGACATATAATTAAATAAATTATTAAGAATAGTGAGAATTATATTCCATTAAAATCAAAAATTTAATGGAATGATTATTGTAATTGAATAATTAATTGTTGGTTATTTAATAAGTATTTAATATTATATATTTAATTTTGTATTTAGTCATTTATCAATTTGTTGAGTACATCATGGATTTGCGAATGAT
>JANJEY010141460.1:0-13433 GCA_024703695.1 Erythroxylum cataractarum
CGATCTAACTTTGAGTAGATTTTTGACCCCTTTAGAGATAGAATTGATTTTTAAGTTCTTCATATAAGTTGTAGAGCTTCCTTTAAGCTTTCTTTTGATACCAATTTTGTAAATTTTAGAGTTCTGAGTCACAAGTTATGAATTTTAGAAGTTAGAAGGTCGCCCTGGCGATCGGCCGCGCTGGGTCGTCTTGGTGAGCGACTCGCTCGATCGCTCCCACTCGGCCATTGCCACTAGGCCATTTTCGCTCAGCCATTTTCGCTCGGCCATTGCCGGTCGACAATTACGGCTTGACCATTTCCGCTCGGCCATTTCCGCTCAGCCATTTTTCCTGATCGACCTCTCTCCATTCTTTTGGCCATAACTTTTTCGTCCGACCTCCGACCAACCTGATTTTTAAAGCGTTGGATTCCTAAGACATCCCTCTATCTGTCCATGGAAAATTATGAATTTTTGAGATTAAATTAAGGATGACTGATTTAGTCAAAGTGAGTTGTATAATTTTATGAACATGGTTCAGTATTTTGAGCAATTCTTAGAGATCCGATTGATCTAATTCTTATTGCAAAATAACATAGAGTCATGGGGTTACAAGTTATATGAAGGAATTGAATTTCAATTCAGCCCCTAAGACTTTCAAATTCTGAATTGAAATCAGGTTTAGTGTTCAGTTTTGGTTTAGTAAGAGCTGAAAGTATTTTTGGCTATAACTTTTGCTATAGGCATCCAAATGAGGTGATTCTTGATTTGGATTAAACTAGAGAAATAGATATAAAAATGTTATGAAGGATTAGAGTTTCAATTTAGTCTTTAAGAATGTCAATTTTCTGATGGAAGTAAATTGCTGGAAATTGTTTTAGCATAAGACAACTCTGAAATGTTTGGGTCATAACTTTTGGAGTAGTGCATCAAATTAAATGATTTTGGTGGCGTCATGAAATTGAGACAATGTGGAACATTTCTCTAGAAGTAAGGTTTAGCAAATTCCTTCATTTTTATGGTTAAAAAAATGTCCTAAAGTAAGCATGAATTAAAATGAATTTTAGGGGCAAATTTGGAAGATCGCTTAAAGAGCTAAGTTGCAAGAGTTATATGTAAGGGCATTAGGGTCTTTTAGCATTCATTAAATGAATGAAGAAGAGGGCTGTCGTTTTAAATAAAGGAATGCACGACTTTGAGATGAAAAGAACAAAAGAAGAAGAGAGAAGAAAGAAAGAGAAGAAAGAAAGAGAAGAAGTTTTCGATGGAGTGAAGGAGAAAGGAAAGAGAGAGAGCTAGGGCTTTGATTTTGTGAGATTCCAAGAGGGTTTTGATGCTCATTCAAGAGGAAAAAGATGGAAGAAGACAAGAGCTTCCTTCCAAGTTAAGAAAATCTGAAAATGGAGAAGAAATAAGGTAAGAGAAATTTTCGAACTTTGAGTTTTTAATGAGATTTTGGTTTAGATACCTTGGAAATGGTATGGGTTTGTGACTTCCAAGCTCAATTTTGGTGATTTCTTGATTTTAAAGTGTTCAATTTTGGATGTTTAATTAATTAGGATTTATGTCATGAATTAGGAAAATTAAGAGAGGCTTTGGAGAAATTGAAGCTTTGAACAACTTACAAACATGGAATTGAGGTGGGTAATATGTTTATATTTTGAATTATAAGCTACTATTGTGTTTTTGGAAAATCAAGAAAGAAAAGGTTCCTAAATTATTATTTTCGAATGATTAATTTCTTGCTTTCATAATGATTTTAAGAAATTGCAATAATTATTAAATTCATTATTATTCGAATGTTTTGAATAATTTGAGAAATTGATGATTTCATTGTTTGAATGAATGAGAATTTATTTGATTTATGATTTTGATAAATTGCAAAATTGTTGCATTCGTTTTGATTGATTGATTGAAAAATGGTTATGCGATTTTGATTGTTATGTGCATTTTGAAATTTGTGGAAATTATGATTGGCAATTTGTTGGATATGACATGGTATAAATACTAAGTTTCCGAAATGTGCCTTCGAGCAATCCAATTTTCATGTATGAAATGTGTTATGTGGGTTTGGTTAGGTCCCATAAGTTTGAGTCAAGTGCACTTGTCTTCTTTTTAAAGGCTTCACCCGCCTGCCCGCTAGTGGCATTGGAGCTCCGATTACGAACTCCCATAAGTTCACGACTACACTGGACAACTATGCAGGAAAGTGTAGTACGTTCTGTTCACGGTTACACAGGACCGTTATGCAGGAATGTGTAGTACGTTCCGTTTTGGACCGACCCAAACTATTATGTTGTGCTTATGTGTTTTTGATTTTGTTTATATTTGTGATGCATTCATGTTTTAAATTTATTCGTGAATGGTGAAGAATTTAAGGATTTTGAGAAATGATCAAGTGAGGATTTTCTGCGATGAAATTATTTGAAATTGATTATGAATGATTTGAAAAGTTTGAAAAATAAGCTTTCGATGAATTTTCTACTGTGAGATTTTTATAAAAAAGGGCAAAAATTTAGAAAATGATTTTTGCTTATTTATTTATGTGATTTCTGAGCTGAATGGATGTAATAGAAGGGCCAAACCTTGCGTCATTTTTAGTATTAAATGAAGGACCGAGAGGGAAAATTTAATACGAATCGAGAACTATGGACTCTTAGGTTAAGAACTAGAATATATTAACTTAAGTGGTAATTAGTAGTCGGGTTTCCATACTTAATTCAGATGATAACTTGTTGAAATACGAAACTTAGATTAGTTTATTATTCAAGTTAATTAGAACCCAACTATTAATTTTACTAAGAAAAGTATCCAATCATTCCCCTTAATCATGTATAGGTGATTAAATTAGTTAAATTAATTCTTAAGAGTCTTCCATTTAGATTAATCTATTTGTCTTTTCTTTCAGTTGAATCGTTTACTTTTCAGTTCAATTGTGTGATTTGTTCTAATGTATTTTACTCAACAAATTGGGATAGAGTGTTTAGGATTGCATATTTTTTATTCAAATTTAATTTAAGTGAATTATTTTCACCTATGTGGGAGACGACTCTGGGTAATCACTAGAACTACCTTATATACTTGCGAGAAGGATGACCTAAGTAATTTTTAGAACTTTTTAGGAACAAAAGTTCTATTCATCCTTTCTACCAAAACATTCGATTGTGATGTCTTTGACGATGTCTTCTGATGCCTAATGCCTTGCTTGTTGCAATACTGATCAAATGGGACCATAATACTCTTCCTCATTATCAGTCTGGGTGCATTTCAGTTTCTTCCCTATCTCTCCTTCGATTGAAGCTTGCAATTGTTTGAAGCCCTCTAACACCTAATCCTTTGACTTCAAGGTTTAAGCCCATATCTTCCTTGAGTGATCATCAATAAAAGTCATGAAGTAGAGAGCACTACCAAGTGACTTTGTCTTTATCAGACCACATACGTAGAATGTACCAAATCAAGTACATTTGATTTTTTGGAGGGAGGTGAACTCTTAAAACAATCCAATTATGCTTTTCTACTAAGCAATTAGCACACTTTCAGAGACACGTACTCTTGACACCAGATAGATGTCCCTTCTTAACTAACACTGTTAAGCCCTTCTCACTAATGTGGCCAAGTGTTTTGTGTCATAACTCAGTTGCATCTACATCTTCCGTAGCATTGATATTGCTACTAGGAGTGTTGGCCTGCATCATGTATAGCATCTTATGCTTCTTACCCTTCGTTATAATCGTGGCACCTTTGGTAAGTTTCCATATATTGTTATGAAATGTGCTACAAAACCCTTTATCGTCAAGCTTTCCTATAGATATGATATTTAATATGATATTTGGAATATGTTTGGCATTTTTCAATACTAATCTAGTGCAGTTATTGGTCTCCAAGAAAATGTCTCCAATGTTAATGGTTTGTGCAAAGACATTATTTCCCATCTTCACATGCCCATAATCTCCGGATGTATAAGATGTAAATAGTGCTTGCTGAGCAGTCCTATGAGTTAAGATGCTACTATCAATTACCCAACTCTTTGCTTCTTGCAAAATACTAATCTCCTAATCACATATCACAAGTAAATCCTTAATGATAGCATTTCGATCTTGACTACTGGCATCATTCTTCTCTGGTTCTTGATTCCTCTTGCCTTCTCTTTTTAGCTTCCAACAATTCTTCTGCATATGGCCTTTCCACCACAATAGAAGCATTTGATGTTGCCAGATTTGTTGGGCCTATTACTGGATCTACCTTTTTGGCCTATACCTATGCTTTTGCTTCTCCCTCTTGTCTCCATGATTAAGACATCAAACTCGGGAGATAAGCCTTGAGTCTTTCTTTTGGACTCCTCCTCCAAAAGGTTTCTTTTAACCTTTTCCATCGAGACTACACCTTTAGGGGGTGAGTTGAAGAGCGTTGTTCTAGATGTCTCCCAAGAGCTTAATAAAGATCCCAAAAGCCATAATCCGAGCAGCTCATTATCGTAAGTGAGCCTCATTATGGCCATCTGATTAATGATAACTTGATAAATATTCAAGTGATCCATCATCGGTGTTTCATCTTGGTATCTCAGGTCCATGAGTTCTTTAATCAGGAATATTTTGTTGTCAAACTTTCGAGCATAAAGGCTCTCGAGTTTAGCCCATAAATTATCTGTTTCCTTCTCGCAAAAGATATGATTCCATATATTATCATCCACCTAGCTTCTGATGAATCCGTAGACTTGTCTATGTAAGAGACTCCACATGGTGTCGGATTTGCCTTTGAGTTTTGTGATATCGAACATCGGTTCATGGTATCCCTTCACATAAAGGAGATCTTCCATCTTCTCCTTCATACTTGGAAATTTCCTCCGTTCATACTGATCATTGTGTTTGTGTTGACTTCCATCGTTTAAAATGGATGCTAACTTAGTAATCGAGTTCTGATACCAGTTTGATGGGAGGTACACATACCAACATATTAGAATAAAATCTCTCTCACCTTTTGTAAACTTGTGAGGAAATCATCAAATGGAGAAAACCACTTAAACCAAGATTTGAAATCAAAGAAAGGCACATCAAATTTTTATGGGAAAAACTTCCCAATGGGGATCGTTCCAAAATATCTCTACTATTTAAAATAATGGGTACAATAAAATCTCTCTAGATAAAACTAGATGTAATACGCCAAAATACTCAAGAAATTAAACTCTTAGAAATACAAAGAGAGTGAAAAAAATCTCACAAATAGAAAAGCACCAATGTCAAATTATTAGACACAAAACTATGATTCACAATAACTCAAGACCTAAGTTTCGAAATATCGTTGATAAAATATCTGTTAAATCGGATCACGAATAACCTTTCGATTGAAAGGTTAATCGAAGATATATCACTCTCTATTTTACTAAGCTTGTATTGCTTAGAATACTTTGCTTGGGATGCTTAAGTCTTCACTCTTAGTGTCTATATAGAGGGAGAAATCTACTTAAGCCTTCCATTTTTGATGTGGGATCTCTTAAATGGAGGGAGTTCCAACAGAACTATCTTACTAGAAGATTAGACAAGATGTTAGGATTAGTTCTATAACCTTTTTATAGAGAATAATTAATCCATTTTGAAGTAGTAGTCTCATTACCTAGACTAAGCAACTTCTTGAGACTAAATAAAAACATACAGATTTTCCCTTGCGGCATATTCAAATATTAACTTGGATGATTTTTGTAGGAAATTTACAATTTTCAGTACCTAGACTGCATGCCAAGACAGTAGTATATAAGTATATCTCAATTACGTTCTAATAATCCAGAGCTAATCTAATTTACTTGTATATCAATTTCGACAAAACTTAGGATCAAAAGTTAAAATTGTACTACACCTTTTTTAAAAAAAGAAAGTATAAAAGATTCCATTATGATTTAGACTTTAACAACGAAAAATATTTTGAAAATAAGATCAATTAGATAGTCATTAGTAATTGCGATCATTTTCACTATAAAAAGAGATAATTTTATTTTATAAAAATATTATATTTATTATTTATAACAGCGATGACCATAAATGATCTTCAAGTAATAACTATTAAATATTATAATTTATTAATTTTAATATTAGTTCTTAATTGACTACAAGTATTTGGCAGCATAGAAAGAAAATGCATGATCAAATTTTGATCAACTAATAACAATACAATTTGTGATCCATGGGAAGAAGCTATGAAAAAGCTTGGTTGGCAGGTCCTCCTACAATGTCCCCTGTTGATGGCTTCTTTTGTCCTCTAGTTTGGTTACGAGTATTTGGTTTGGGAGGGCTTTCTGCTGCTTCTTCTTGGATACTTGTAATCTCCCTACCTCCTCGTGCAATGTCCCCTCTTGATGGCTTGTAGCGTTTGGTTGGGTTGGTAGGGCTTTCTACTTCTTCTTGGATACTTGTAATCTTCCTACCTCCTGCTTCAATGTCCCCTTCTGATGGCTTCTTGCGTTTCCTAATATTGGCAGGAGTACCTGGTTTGGTAGGGCTTTCTGCTACTTCTTCTTGGATACTTTTGGTTTCCCTATCAAAGTCATTCCAAGCTGATTGTATGCTACCCCTCAGCCTGTCGAATTTCTCTCTCTCTTTCTTCAACAATTTCACCTCCTTCACTAGTCCATTCACCGCGTCCTTAAGCTCGTCGATTTCCTTGTTTCTTCGATCCACATCGTAGTTTCCGTCCTCAGGAAAGGACTTTCTATGTTTTACAGGACTCTGACATTAAAGTGTTGCGTGGTTTTAATTTATACCTTATAGAATATGAAAGAAAGGCAAAGAAGTTAAGAGAATATTATATATGAATAAGATCTTAATACCTTGTTTTTGGTAGCCATGAAGATTTGCCAGGGAGGAGTTCTTGGAATCGAAATGACCGAGTCTGAGGTACATGTAGAGCATTCGGGCGTGTGTTATATACAAGGGGGTGCGAAGAAAGCGACAAATGTGAGTTCGGTAAAGCTCGCCTAAGTTGACAAATTCAATAGAATCAATTGCTTTCACCTAACATCTACATTTTCTTTTCGTAAATGAGTACTCATAATTAAAATAGCTCTTTTCAATTCATTTCATTCGAGTTATTCCATGTAGTACATTTATTAGATCTAAATGCATAAATAACTATTTACTGGATGCTAAATGCATACACCTAACATGCCATTACATTATAATATGATAGCACAATCGAATCGTAACATGTCATGTTCACGTCCGAGACTGTAGGGAAATCCTTAGTAGCCTCGATAGTTGAGATTTATCCAAATGCTACTTTGGTACTTCCCTTAGGTCTATTCAATCACGAAGACACGACTTCATATGATAAATTTTTATAAAATAATTTTAAATACTAAATTATTTCTTAATCATTGCATGTTTTGATAAGAAACTCTTTAAAAACTAATTAATTAAATTGTAATAAAATAATTTCTTTCGGTGCTTTGTTTTTTATTTGGATGACTAAGTTATCTACTCAAAAGAGACAAAACATTTTAAGAAACTAAAGTGTAAGTTTTGTCAATGTTTTTTGAATTTAAGATGTAACATTATTTATTTATTTTGAGTTAAATAATATATATTTTGTGAAAGCATTTGATAACTTTATCTTGATATGAAGTTATTAATTTAATTTTGACTTATGTCTTCATTTATTTTGTAGATATAAGAAAGTTCAAGTATTCCTGAAAATTCAACTGCTTTAGGAAGATTCGATGATCTAACTTAGACTCATGCTAGAATGGTTTTTAGAATGAAAAACTATACTATTTTGTATTATAACAAGCATTTGAAAGGGGAGACAATCACCAGATTAACGAAGTATCTAGTTAGGAGTAAAGGCGATGGGAGCTTTGTGAGAAGTGAGCTATGATGTGAAATGACAAGTAAAGACTTTATTTGAAAAATATCAGTATGAGAAAGATAGAAAGCAAATATTGAATTATAAAATTGGTAGTCGAAGTTCCTTTTATAGTGATTAGGATGATAATAGGGGTGTTGAAGGTGGTATTTTTACCCAATAAGAAAGGAATGCTTCACCTGACTCTTCTTTTACCACGAACAACTTTTAAAGCTCAACATTCAATTCATAGTGCCTTATAGTCCAAAAAAGCAGCTCATAATATGGACATGGCAATGTCTAGATTTAAGTATGATTTAGGCATAACACTTAATGCTGCACAGACTTTCTTTTTTCTTTTTTTGAAGAATAAGAAATATATTAAGCCTTGAAAGGCGATTCAATTGTTCAATCAAAAGACAATATTAGTTGTCACCTCAAATTATTGACTTCCAAGGATTACATAAACTAAACATTTCAAAATGCATCCAGGTATGGTTTATGCTATAATTTGGACTTTTGTAAACTGATTCGGAGTCTAATATGTTGCATAAGTTGTTTTCTGAATTGTTCCATTGATAGGAACTTGTTTTTAAAGATTATGTAGTTTTTTTCATCCTATACTGCAGTGACTGTTGAAGATAAAGCCATCCAAAAACATTTGTGAGCAATGCTATTAGAACTCATATAGCTAAAGTATCTGGAGATGATGCCAAAGTTATCAAGCAACTTCTGAGTAGTTCATGTCATATTCCCTTAATATAACTGCATTTAAAGAATAAATGTGTAGTGCTTTCCTCAACATCTCAACATAAAGAGCACTATTTGGTGAGTTACAGGTATCTAGTAAGTTTATCAACTATTTTCAGCTTCTCCTTTATTGCAAAATAGAGTGTGATTGCATCTCAAGGATTGAGGTAACTTAGTCAGATGGCTTTAGCCTGAGGTACTTTTGTAAGGTCTTTAAAGATCAACTTCTTACATATTGAATTGAAGAATTTTCCATCAGTAGCATTCCTTTTATTTTCCTATATTGAGGCATGCCTGACAAATTTCATTTACAAGGGATATGGGCAAAGATGAGTGCTGAAAAAATTTCTTGTAAGCTAAGGCTGTCAAGACTGAAGCATTTTGTTGGATTGATGATCTGAGGGTTGTAGCTTCATTGATATTGATTAGTTGACCCACTGACAGCTAATTGTCATGCCAGAAGCTAGTAGATTCACTATTTCCGAACAATGTTGTAAAATCATATTTAATTGGTCTCTCATTTTCAGAATAACTTTTAGGGTGGTTAAGGGAAAGTGTGTGGAGTCAATTGCCTAAATGTTTCTATTCTTGATGCAAAGGGCTTGTTTATCATGCATAAGACTCCAAAGTCTTTTGTGAGCAATACAGTGTTCATGGATTAGATGAAGCTAATCCCTAACCCCCTTGTTTCTTGGGAGTGAAAACCTCACTCCTTTTCATCTTGATTTTATGAGTTCTTCTATGCTTCTAGACCAAAGAAAGTTGTTGAATGACTTATGTATGGTTTCTGTGATAGAACTTGGAAAATCTAAATGAGCAACCTAATATGTGTTAATAGAATTGAGTATTAAAGTAATAAATTGGACTATCTACTATTAAAAGGTGTTTGGAGCTCCAAGAACAGATTATAGATTAAATTTTATCAAGAAGAGTAGTGAAGTCACCTATTTTCACTTTATGAGTGTAGATGGGGGATACCAACATATGTCATTGGGTGATTTTGTTGCTTGAAGCTAGCAATAGCTGTTATTAGATGAATTGTGGCAATTGCACTCCTTAACAGATAAATATTACTTCTAGAACAGTTCACCTACAACCCTGAGAATCCTTGTGATATTTTTAGTTCTTTCAATAATACTAAGATAGAACTTGGATCTGCTTTACATAATAAGATGAGATCATCTGCAAAGCAAAGATTGATTAGTTTAAGTTTCCTGCATTTAAAGTGATATATGAAACCCCTTACACAGCCTTATTATTACTAGCTTATGGTTGATTATTACCTCTTTTGGTCTAGGATATAAAGCTCCTCCGATTAATGACTACAGAGATAAACTTTTGAAAAACTCTATTTATAAAATAAATATTTATTTGAATGAAACAAAAATGACGAGATATTTATGGGTTTTCAATCATATGTGATAGTTGAAAAAAAACAGGAGTCTATTATCAATTTTTGTTTTATTATGCAAATGAGACATTGTTTTTGAAATCTATTAAATGTATTTGGCCTCTTTAGAAATATTGATACTCTATTTTAGATATTTGATGAAGTTGTGAATGAAGTTGGGCTAAAAATATTGTTCAGTTCATTACTGATAATGATTATACTTACAAAACAACTCGAAGCAGATTGTAGAGTTCTTGTGTGCACATTACATTGACCTGAAGTTGAAAAAATAGAAAATGTTAAATTCTTTCTAATCATTGATGAGATTGTGCAAAAAGGAAAAAAAAAGTGATCAATTTTATCTCTAATCTTGCATAGGTCTTAAATTTAATAAGAAAATATTTCACCAATGATATAAATTTTTTTCTTGTTATTCTAAGATTTGCAACTAATTTATTATTACTTTAATGTTTTATTTTGATTAAAAAGGAGTTGACACAAATGTTTACAAGCGATAAGGTTAGGTCTCAGGCCAAGCTGAACTTGGGCAGCTCGAGCTCAAGGCCTAATTTTTCAAAAATCTAAGCCTAAAACTCAATCAACCAAGGCCTAACTCATTGACTTCGGGCTAGTCATAGTGGGTTAGGTCGGGCCCAAGCCAGTTGTCATACTTAATTTTAGTCTTAACATGAATTTGTCGTTCGGATTTGTGGCCTTTGGTGAGAGTGCTTCGTTTAATTAATAGTGATGAGAAGACACTAATTGGTTATTTTTTATGATGTCATAAAGAGGACAAAAGAAGCGATCAAGGTCAATCTAAAAAATAAGTCTTCTTAATACATACCTTATCTTGTAAAGGCAACTTTATTCTTTGTTGTTTGCAGCTAGAACATTTTGAATTCTAGTATCTATGTCAGACCAAGTTTTACAAAAAAAAAAAAAAAGCTAAAGTTAATAGGGAAATGTTATTAACTATTACAACAATTGTTGTCCATAAGATGATACAAAATCTTTTAAGCTAAAAAATGGAGATTTATAAAGATACCTCAACTGATTTTGGGATGCCCATTGCTAATCTTCAAAAAGAGAAACTCAATTTAGGTATACATTTTTTTCATTTTTGATATTTGTTGAAAATTAATCATTACTTTATTTTGTTTATAAAGTTACTTTTATTATGTTACAGTTGCTTAGTGAGACCAATTTGAAAGTGGTATTATATAATTGAAAAAGTTTGCAATTTGAAATCTGAGTCAATGTGTTAGTGTGATAGAATGTGAAAGGAATTGAAGCATGTTTGAATCCATCCATTTTGAGAAAAGGATTTGATTGTGAAAAACCTGAGGTTATAGTTCCACAAGATTTATGTTATACGGCAGTTGCTCCAAATTGAAACTAACAATTGCTCATCATAAAGTAAATGGATTAGCAATTGCGAATTTTCCAAAATTTAATCACCAGTAGAAAAACTTAATGTGCAACAAATAAATCAACATACGAAATTTGTTAACACAGCTATGCACACACGATCTACCCCTATGGGGGCTCTCACCCAGATTAATTAACTTTTTCTGAAGTATAATAGTCTTACATAAGGCTATTACACCACTCATTCTTTAACACCATCCACTCGTACTCACACCCTGAAAGTTATCTTACACTCAATAGCATAACCACTTTGTACTATCCTCAACAGATGATTTTGAAGTGGCAAGTGATAAAAAAGACGAATAATATCTCAAGTGATTAAATCAAGAATCATAAGGAACAAAAGAACATTTGAGTCATAGAACACTCCTCTATGTGTGCAACCACATTAAACCATAATCTTAGGGAGTTGTCCAACAAAAATCAGCTATAAACTTTGTAGGTTTATCATCGAGAACTCCCCATATAGCAGTAGCAAAGAATCAATCAATAGAGCGTGCAATTGTTCATGAAAATTACCTAGAAATGCAGCTACAAAAATTGATGAATTGGCTACTAATTTTTCCACACAAAATATACAAAAATGCAACTGCCAAAAATCAACCAATTTTCGATAAAATCTCCTTGCATTTTTATCTTTAGCAGAACATATTTATGTCTAATAAATCTTATCTTCTTTAGGATTCTATCTCATGTAGGATTCCTTCCTTCCACACTATCTTAACTTCTAAAAATACTACATTATCTAAGATAGTGGAATCTTATGCCAAGTCCTATTCCAAGTCAAGTTCTTATCATAAAAGATATATCAAATATATTAAAAATATAAATAATTCTCAAAATAACATATCTTAACAATCTCCCTTTTTTGGCATTATTTGTTACGTCAAAATCTCTCTGAATAATAAAAATGGATACTCCTCCTGAATTCAACAATCATAACAATAGATATCCAAATAACATCAAATTCAACGTCAATCGTCAAGTCAACAATTAACTGTCATCAACAAAGCAGTAAACATGATAAACAAAATCTTATCTTCCCTTTGGGCCAAAGCAATATCAAAACAGGCTAAAAACCACTACATGAAGCAGAATGAAGAACTCGTTGTTTGAGCTGTTGAAGTGCTGTAAGACCCGCCTAAAACGTACTCTCAATCCTATTGATTTCATCAAATAAGGTGACATGTGTATTGGCAGTTGATTTAGCAGTCTGTGCAAATGACCCAGACGAGGAGTATGACAAATCGATCACCCGAGCTTGCTTATTGACTTAAGATCCAGGGAGAGATATTCATAAAGAGAACACATGCTCTAGTACGAAGGAACCAACACAAGAGACATCATGTGTATGAAAAAAACTAAGTAATCAAACAAGAAAAGCCCAATAATGATTGTTGTTTACTAGCAGCTGTTAGCATAGCCTCAATAATTAACCTTTCGCTATTAAAGTTAACTCTGGTGGCTATCACATACACAAACTTGGCCTGATCAAGATATACAGTTATAGATATTTGAACTTGGCAACCAATTAGCTTACAGAAGTTTATGAATAACAACATACTTCTATGATAGATCAAAAGCACGAAGCGCAGTGGATAACCAAGAGGACATGTCCCACTAGTCAAAACACTAGGCAATAGTCATATCAAATCCATCCACATATGACTGATCCCTAATTAAATTGACAAACCCCAAAGTTTCACTTAGCGAATCAGGATCAAATTTAAACAATCTCCCCCACACATATACCATATGAAAAGAGCAATCTCATCCAAAACTCCTTTATCCAAATTGCGGTAAAATTTAGCATCAAAATGTTGTGGCAATAACGCAACTTTTGACAAATGTCATTCATTCAGCAAAGTATCTAAATATTTTCAGTAAGATTAATAAGATGATTAAGAACTAACTGTAAGTTTACTGCCTTATTATTGAGTATGGTATCTGCCACATTATTGAGTATGGTCCATTTTACCTTAACCCTACCACTACATGCTGTTGCCCATTTACCCAAGCCTTTAGTCTCGATGATGGCCAGAGACAGGTATGCAGT
>JANJEY010141480.1:0-13432 GCA_024703695.1 Erythroxylum cataractarum
TCCAAATCACTCCGAAGTTTCATTTAACCAAATTACCCGGAAAATGCCATGAATGCATGCCAAAATACTTATGCACAGTTTAAGCAAATATTAATAAACAAATAACAAACATAATTCATACTAAATTCCTTTAATATTCTAACCCCTAATTTGGGGCGTTACACGCCTCTTACGGATCCTCAACCTTATCGCCGGTTGGTAGGTAAATTGCTATACTTGGGTTATACTCGGCCCGACATAACATTTGCTGTTCATCAGCTCAGCCAATTTGTTCAGGCTCCTACAGATGCCCATTGGCAGGCGGCTCATCATGTTTTACGGTATTTGAAGGGTTGTCCTTCTTTAGGTTTGTTTTATCCTGTTAATTCTTCTTTTCGGCTTGTGGCGTATTACGATGCTGATTGGGCAGCTTGCCCTGATTCTTGCCGTTCTGTTTCGGGCTTCTGTGTTTTTTTTGGTTCCTCTTTGATTTCTTGGAAATCAAAGAAACAATCAACGGTTTCTAAGTCTTCTGCTGAGGCTGAGTATCGAAGTATGAGTTCTGTTGTTTGTGAACTCTTGTGGCTTTCTTACATTTTGCGTGATTTTCAGATTCCTGTTACTCTTCCGATCTCTCTACGGTGTGACAATCAGGCTGCTCTACATATCGCTGCTAATCCTGTCTTTCACGAACGGACCAAGCACTTGGACATTGACTGTCACATTGTTCGGGATCAACTGCGGAAAGGTTTTCTATCTTTGTCACATACTTCCTCTTCTACTCAGCTGGCTGATATATTCACCAAGTCCCTTTCTGCTCCTGTTTTTACTGCATTTGTTGCCAAGTTGGGCTTGCTTGATTTTTTTCCAAGCTCCAACTTGAGGGGGGATGTTGACTATTTATTATTGACGGTTATTTTTTCTGTTAGTTAGTTATCAAGCTTAGTTTAGTTGGCCATGTATATAAGCTAAGACGATGTACAATGCGGATAAGAAAATTAATACAGAAAGTTCTTATTCTTCATACGATAGTTTTGTTCAAAAAATACGTAGCTGATTAATTGCAGAAGAACATAGAAATTAATGTGAAAATGTTTTGGTAGTTGCGCTAGCTTTATTTATGGCGTTTCAGATGGGATAGAGACAGGATTTATGCATGGTGCAGTTCACAGAAAAACCTCAGTTTATGCATTTGAGATGAGAAACGATGCATGGACTTGACAAGTTTAAATGGCTAATAATAATAATAATGATATGCTATTCTTGTATAATAGCTATTTCCATTTTACACTATTTTTCCTACCTATCCGCAGCATGGGGTGGAACTTACATTTCAAGATGAAGGCGCGCAGAGGATGACTGGGCATCATTCGGAAATAGAAAATAATTTTAAACCATACAAGTAAATTTTTTTCATTTAAGTAAGGCATATAAAGCGTTCAAATCAAGTGAGTGGTTTTAATCAACTTATAACCACGCTTTTATTTAGTTTCAGCTTATTGAAATACTGGAAGACGTTGAAGGAAGCTGGCTTTGTTCTTGTCCACGAATGCCAGTAATAACTACGTGGCAATTGCCAATACGTACTGAGTACTGCCGTTCCTTCGAATGTTAATTGCTCTTGGTTCCCTGTATAAAAATTGGCCTCTGATCAGCGAAAAGTAACGAGGGAAAGTTTTAAAACAAAAATTAGAGAAATGTCCTTAACCTAAATATAATTTATCGCTTTTCATCAATAACTACACTAATAACAAGTTAGAAACTTATCCATTTGGTTAACAACACTACTTGCCAGAGTAAAGATAAGATGTATAAAATGAACATATAGCACAATGAGTGATTTTTCAAGTACCCTCAATAAGTCAGTTGTGATTTTTTGTGGTCATTTTTTTCCAGCGTTATTAAACCGCCATATCACATGCAAGAAATACTGTTTCACCCTCATATCTGTTTCCACGGCTAATGGAAACATATTATTCACTCTGTAAGCAATCGGATAGCTACGCATATATATGATCAAAAACAAAACACAAAAGCGCTTCAGAAAAGAATCAAATTGTTATATATACTATTGACTCTGTAACCAATTAGGCACGTAGATGTTTTACCTTTTCCAACTGGGTGGGTTTATTGTTGTCCATCATCAGGTCCAAAACATGATATTGTCCCCACTTGCAAAAGACAAAGGTAAGTCAGTGCAAAATTAATTCCACGTTTTTTTTTTTGGATGAAAAGTAAGAGGTGTGCAACATATGAAACATTAGTAAGAAGAATCATGTGATGAGGATGAAGAATTTACATAGTTGTATACTGGCTCTGATGAAAGATTATATTGCAGGTTAAATAATTGAATTGGGACAACGATACACAGAATTAGTACGTCTAAGGGGAAACCGTGAACCTTATAGGTCAAACTTGTATCATTTCAAACACATTAAAAGAAGACTTTTTTTTTTTTTGATTCGAAGAAACTCCGTAGAAGGACCAAGCGGGCACACTTCTCTGAGGGCTCAACTGGCGCACCATTTCACAGGCGGGCCAAACGGGCGTACCTTATCATTAAGGGCTTAATTAGTTCTCCATTTACAGATAAAACCCCGGCTGCCCCCATTAAAAGAAGACACGCATGAGAAGGAATTAATGATTATGAAGAAATATTTGTTGATAAATGCTGACAAGAGAGAATATGCCTTAATAGATATATGAGGCGCCATGATTCCGTGGACTACCAAATATTTCTTCATAAACATTAATTCCTTTTCATGCGTACGTGTGTTTTTTAATGCGTCTGAAATGATACAAGTTTTACCAATAAGGTTCATGGTTTCCCATTAGACACACTAATTCTGTGTATCATTGTCCCAATTCAATTCTTTAACCTACACTATAATCTTTCATCAGCGCCAGTAAACGACTAGGTAAATTCTTCATTCTCATCACTTGATTCTTCTTATTAATGTTTCATATGTAACAAACCTCACTTTAATACTTTAGTATTTATAAAACATTCAACTTAAGCTTTAAATAAATACAAATTTTGACAAAGCTATATCTCTATTTATTATGTGTCACGTCAGTGATGAGTGTGGCAATGTGAGACCCATATATATGATTAAAGTTAAATTAATTTTTATTAATCCTATTTAATTTTAATTAACCATAATTAAAACTAATAAACTTGATTAAGCATAACTGTTATGAATTTATCCTAATCAAACTCTTTTGATGAAAAAATTCCTAATTACTTGGAAATTTTTTAAACCTAAAAGACACCTAATTTCTTTCAGGTCTAACGGGGAGAGAAGCTAATTGGTAATGCAGAAAAAGAGGAGTGTGAACGCGGGAGAGAGAAGGAATCAACTAGAAGAAGAGGCACTAACAATTGGAGAAAACCCAAAAGAGAACAACAAAAAACTGAGAATGGGAAAAAACCATGAGGAAGGAAGGAGGGAACTAGCAAACAATAAAAGAGGAGGGAGTAAGAGTCGTAAAACAGAGAAAGACAAAAAGAATTAGGGAACAAAAATAAGAAACAGAGAAAATAGGGGAGAGAAATCATGAAGGCTGATGAAACAAAATTAGAAACAAGAGAAGATGCAAAGATCATAACTAATAGAAGAAGAAAAAATGAATGAGGGAAGGGGATAGCATATAGAAACCAAAGGTCAAGCTCAATCAAAACACTCGCTACATCCAAGTATCTGTGGTTGACTGCAATGTATAGTTGAGTGTCCCTCTTTTTGTTCAACTTCCTTAATAAATATGCAAAGCTTTTAGCAGCCCATTTAACAAAGTTTATCAACTTACTATTATTGGGTTTTTTGATATCTTGGAAAAGGATGGTTGTGATATAGATGTGGAGGATTGAGTCATCGTTGGTCTAGACAATTTTGATATTACTTGGAAGCTTCTATATCACATTCAATTGCTTTAAGAAATAGCAAATCATCCATTATGTACTTTGTCACGATGAGTTAAAAAAATTAAGCTTCTTTTCGGATTTCAGATTATGTGGAGCAAACTTAATCAAATTCGGATTTTTCATGCTATTAAGATTTTTTATTGAAAGAGTTTAATTATAGTAAAGTCATATTATCTCAGTACAGTTAGGCTTAATAAGGTTAATTAGGGTATACTAAAACTAAACATAATTAAGAAAAATAGATTAAAATTAGTTTAAGTTTAATCATATATATATATATATGGATCTCATATATTCAACAAAAATAATAAACTTATGTCACATTATCATTGATGTGATACATAGCAGATATAAATGTAATTATGTCAATTTCTAGCCATTTAGGATTTTAAATGTTTCAAAATATTAAGGTTTAACATGTATCCTGGTAAAAATGTTAATTTAAATTTACACTTTTTGACTAGTAATTATAATAAACCTAACTTTTTTTTCAACATTTATTCAATAAAAAATTAGACACCATAATACTTTTAAAATGTTATTCCAAAAGTAATAGTTAAATCTACACTTTTTAGCTAATAATTATATTAAACCTAACATTACTTTTTAAAACATTTAAACTTTTACAAAAAGTCATTAAAAATTAGGTACCATAGCACTTTTAAAAAATGTTAGTCTACACTAGCATTTAAATGAGACTCTTAATCAATGCCACTTTATATCTTATTTTTTGATACTTGTAGTGATATTTATTATGAAGATCATTTTAAGATCATTTTCACATTGCATTTCTAGCATTTCAGCAGAACATTACAAGTATTAAAAGAATATGTAATTTTAAAGTCCAAAAAAATTCACATACTATATCACTTTATAAAAAAATGTTAACTTAAAAATTTAGGTTTGAAAACAAACTCTTAATAAAAGTCAATTTATGTCTTTTTTCTCTTTTAGATATTTTTTGTGATATTTCTAATAAATATATATTTTTTAAAAAATTATTTGACATAATTAATCTGAATAATATAAATAACATCATAAATTCAGCACTCGTTGAATTTCTTGTAATTGCATAATGCATTTATAGCACTTCACCATGATATTTTCTAAATGTTTTAACAAGGATATCTTATTTTTTAAAACATATAAACTTTAATATTAAAATTGAAAAGATGCGTTTGGAAACTAGCTAAATAAATTTTCTTATGATACCTTGCCATATGATAAGTCCATATTTTGCATATTTAAGGGGAATAAATTAGTTTATAATATAATAACTTTACAATGTGTTTTATGTGACTTATATAATATTTTATTGTATGTGGTTTACTAAGTTGTAAGCGATAACTAGAGGTGACATTCTAGAATTTATTATAACAAGTTGCAATGAATTGAAAGTTAGTATGGTGGAAAATAACTTTGTAGAAGTTATCAGAGATTAATTTAAGTTTGAAGATGGTATAATAATTGAAGTAAGAAGAAGTTGACTCGTTGGGATCAAGAATAATTAAGAAACAAAAGTATACCAGTGCCAATTAGGAACTTAATTCAAGTACTAGTTACATGTTGATTAGAAAGTTTAAAGTTCCAACATCTAACAAGTGTCGGTGTTAGGAGTGAATCAACCATTAGGCTCATGATATAGAATTTGAGGACGTGTGAAGCCATAATTTCACCAACCTTATTACTCTTTTAATGTAACCTTAGACCATAAATACAAAAATTAAGGTTAAACAAGGAGAACATTTGGCAACTAATTTTTATAAATTCTTAATTGAGCTTTTCTTGGCATCAAGGAGAGCTTAAGAATAAGATTGGGAGAAGATTTACTCCATTTGGAAGTAATTAGGGATATTTCTTTTAGTTTCTTATCCTTTACTTTCTTTTATGTTAAGATTGTTTTGTTTTGTTTAAATTTCATTATGCTTAGTAGATAAATCCCTAGTTAGGGTTAAGGATGTAGCTTATGTGGCATATTTTGAAATTAATACATGAATAGTTGCTAATTAGGTTAAATGTATTATTTTTAATATTGATTCTTACTCTTTTAATATTCTTATTAATGGTTAGCCATCTCAATCTATTAAGAGCTATAAATGAATTCGACAATGAGATCTAATTTCACCCCTATATCTTTGTTCTATTGATGAAAGTCTTCATTAGAAATCTTAAAAGAGTTGTAGAGAGAACAAAGAATTTTAAATTTCACTCAAGATGTAGAAAGCTGCAGATCATAAATGTCAACGTTGATGATCTCATTCTCCTCTCCAAAGTTGACCAGACTTTTATTTCTACTCTCATGAAAGCTTTTAAAGTCTTTAATAAGCAATCTAGGTTATAAATTAATTGTACCAAGAGTGGTGTCTATCTTTCCAAAAATGCCATGAGTCAAGAACAATCTTTAAGGAGTATTATTGGTTTTTTTAAGCTCTTTCCTATTCTTTATCTTGACATTCAAATCTCTGTCTTTAATCTCTCTTTAACAAACTTCATTATATTAATTGAAAAAATCAATAGCAAAATTTATATTTAAGGTTCCAAGATTTTGTGTACTGTTGGATCAGCTTATTAATTATAATTTAAACTCTGTTAATGTTATTTAGGTTGCTCCTACGGCCTTTCCTGGTAATATCATTAAATCCATTGATACGATCAGTAGCAACTTCCTTTGGTTAGGAAATGATGAGGCTTATAGAAGAGTTAGAATTCATTGAAAAGGGTTATGTTTACCAAAATACAGAGGAGGTCTTAGGATAATTCCTCTTAAAATAATGCTTTCAAAGAGATTAGGGAGGCTAATAGCTAATAAACAAGCTTTGTGGTACAAATAGATTCATCATATATACATCAATAATAAGAGAATTTAGAGCTTGAAGATTAAACCATCTTTAGCATGAACCTTAAGAGCTATTATAAAAAGAAGGGACTTGTTTAGGAATGACTTTGTCTCTATTATTGGAAATGGTATATCAACAAGCTTCTAGTTTGATAATTGGCTTTCAATTGGAGCCCTAGAAAACTTACATAATGATATCTCTCTCAAGCTATTACTTCAACAAGATATGATAGTCGTTGAAGCCTTATCAAACAAGCAAATATTTAGGAATAATTTTATTCCCAATTCTCTCTATTTAGAGATCATCCAAATATGCTTAATTCATAAAAAATGATGGCATCATCTAGAAACATACTAGGAATGGCTTTTTTTTACTAATCATTAATGTACAATGGTTCTACAAGGCAATATTGGCATAATCCTTAGACCAAAATTGTTTGGTTTAAACATTTACATCCTCATGCATCCTTTGTATTATGGTTGGCTATGAAAGACAAAGCACCAACTATTGACAAGATGGTGAAGTACTTAAACATTATCAATTGGTGCATACCTTGTAAAAAGTCTTAAGGAAAGTACTAACCATTTATTCTTTCAATATGAATTGGATACATGTATATGAAGATCACTATTACACAAATTCGATATCTATAATGGTCTAGATGATTGGAATCCTATAAAAGCTTGGTGCATAACTATATAACATCCTAATATTACATTCAAGTGGTGCTTCTGTTTGATACTCTCATTTCTTGTCCAAGCTACATGGGATGAAAGAAATAATCACATTTTTCATGATAGAAGCTTGACCAAGGAACAATTTAACAACAAGATACTTCAATAGATTAGATTTCATATCAGTTTAAACAAATAAAAACTTCAAAGTCTGGGCTATTGTAGCTGAATATGGAATGTGTAGTCTGTAATTCATGGATATACTAGTTTTATAAGTGGTTGAACTTATTTATGTAATAGTTGTTTTTTTTCTGTATGGAGACACTTGTGTAGTTTTTCTTTTTGTAAATCTATTTATACTACTCAATTGCCTTTAATGGCTTAATTTATTACCTATTTCTCAAAAAAAATATTGACCCTTAAATTTATGTTTGGCCATCTAAATTCAGTCTTAAGAATTCTATGAAAAATTGAAAGGAAAACTATAATACATACATTGGTAAAAATAATATTCTAAATCAACCAATTCTACATTCAAATTATTTTTAGAGTCTTTTTAGGGCAAGTTTAGGTTTTCTTATTTCCCTCCTTACAAAGTTAACATTCCTAGTAAATGTTTTTTGAACCCTCTATGTCTTACTGCTTTTCAATCCCTAGCAGATGCTCAGGAGAAACATGTAGACTTGGGGTAGTGTTCTGATTTAGAGTTCCCTTTTTTACCTCTAAAACTCCATCCTACTCCAATCCCTCTCTAGCATCTCCAACTCCTTCCTCCCAAAAGATAGGTGAAACTTTAAGGCCCAAACATCCCCCTAATCACACTTGGAAAAATAGTCTTAGGGGACTACACTTCCTCCCTATTTCATTATAATCCTCTTAAAACTAGAGATGGACTAGTGATAATGTCTCCCTTATTATACACACTAAAGCAAGAAAGGCTAGATATTTACTAGACATAATACTCAACAAAGACCATCTTTTCTTTCCACCATTACAACTCTAACATATGAGATTATTAAAATGGAGCCACAACATTTTATCAAGCTTCTTATTTTCCTTAAAATTTGGAGATTAAAGAACAAACTTAAAGATATCTAACAGAAGCAAGTTCCCATCTGGTTAACTTACACCAAATCTCACTTGAATATTGGTCTAAAGAATGGTTGAGCTTACCTAATAATGACATTGGGAAGCTTGTATGCATAGACGAGGCTATCTTTAAGAGATGTCATATTTGTTATGTCAAATTGTGCATTAAGGATGATGTGTCTAAGGAACTCCTTATGGAGGTTCGTCTATTCTGCTTAAGGTAAGTTGACAAGCTAATGGAGGACTTTATCAAAATATCCTATTAGTGGAGACCCTCCCTCTCCCACCAAGGAAAGTTGTGGCGTCTTATGGGTAGAAACTTCATAAAAGGTGACTATGTAGAATTATTAAATAAGAAATAGGGACAAGAGGAGCAAGTAGCTTTATAGGATCAAGCTCAGTTCGATCAAACCTCACCTGGAATTACAAAGGTTACCCCTTTAGTAGAGTCAAATAAAGAAAGTGAGGAGAATAAGTAAACCCTTCTCGAGGAACAGGCTCAATTGGATCATACCTTACTTGGAAAGATAAAGGTTATCCCCTTTTATAAAGACAAATAAAGAAAATGATATGAATATAATGAAAATATGGTTTCATTTCCAAATGAGGTAATTCCTTCTAATCCTTCCATTGAGAAACCGTCATCTGATAAGTTCCCTATACATTTCTTATATGGTTATAAAATATTGGAAAGGATAAAATTTGGGCATAAAGAAAAAAAATCCCCTAGTCCCCCCAATTATGCCAATACTAGCAAGGAACACCAAAGATATGAATAACCTCAAAAAGTAGTTACTTATAGCTAAATTTATAAACATAATCACACTTGTGATCTTTGGATTTCTTAAAATTAGATTAAGGCTAAAGCCTTGCTCTAAAGTCTAGTTCCTTCAAAGTATATGAGGTATTGTCAGTAACCATAATCATCACCTTATTGCTAGAATTTTGGCAGCCTATAACCCAAATTTGGTCACAATTTTGTGTATACACACTTCGGTGTAAGATATTCATATACAAATAGAGATTGAAAAATTAGAAGCTAGTCAAATCATCTTCATCCATGCATCAATTTATTCATTTAAAAGGGACCACTACAAAAGGAGCTCTTTGATATCAAATCTTCTATTAATTTCCCTTGGTTAATTTTTGGTGACTTTAATTGTACATTGTTTGCTTTTTAATTTAAAAGTGTAAGATACAACTTTAAACAAAGTAAGGACCTGATTTCTTACATTTTTATTATTAAGGTCACTAATCTTAATTATTAGAGTAATAGGTAGGATGGTGAATGATCTATTTGAAAAAAGCCAAGGCTATTCCATTAGTAATGGTCACTTTCATAGCAGTTTATGCTATGATCATGATACAATTATAGTTATTAGACTATTGGAGAAAAAAAGGAGGACATCCCCTTTAGAATTTTCAATAACTTGCTTTTAAGGAAGGTTTTAATGTTGTTGTAAGTGGTGTTCTAAATCTTCCAGTTTAAGGGTACAACTTTTACCAAATCTTGAGGAAAATTCAAGCTATTCAATTGGAGTTCAATATAGATTGCATCTAATTTATATCCCTAATACTATAACGATTGTTTAGAAGGCAAAAGAGGTCTATATTTTCATCACAGAGATTATATAAGGAAGTCATTAGAAAAGGAAACTTTAAACTCCTTTACAGAAGTGGTGTAGATTCGTAAGTTAATCATTTGAAAAATTCAAGAATTGTATGTTTGGAGGGGGATTCAATTTCCATTGTTTCTATAAAAGTATTTTATCAAGGAGGAATAAGAATAACATGATCTCTTTGCAAAATGAGACAGGACTTTGGGTTAATAATTAGAAAGAGCTTCTCATTCTTATAAAATAATACTTTATTAATATTCTAGGAGTTACTATGATATCTGAGTAGTCCTTTTCATGTATGAGTGATGTTGTTCCTAACCTTATAACTAAGTCACACTGTAATCTCCTATGTGGATCCATCACTACTAAGAAGATTGAAAGAATAGTACTATTAACCCAATCAAATCCCCTGACTTTGATAGTTTTAATGAGTTTTTCTTTCAAAAAGCTTAAACATTTATTAAAAAAAGGATTTATATGAAGTTATCATGGAATTTTTCTCAAACTCTAAGGTGTTGAGGGTATAGAATAAAACCTTGTTATATTTAATTCCTAAGTTTTTTTTTCCTTATTCTCTAAAATACTATAGACCAATTTCCTATTGTAGCACGTTCTATAAGATTATTTCTAAGACATTTATAGATAGGTCAAATCAGTTTTACCTAACCTAATCAATAACTTTGAAGTTGCATTCAATGATGATAGAAGTATTGTTGAAAATATTCTAATTGCATAGGAATTGTTCAAGTATTACCATTTTAAGAGTTATGGGAAAATTTTTGCACTAAAAGTGTATATTCATAAGGCTTTTAACACTGTCGATTAGAGTTTCCTTTTACAAGTTCTCGCAGCTATGGGTTTTCCTAAGTTGTTTATCTCTTGTATTCAAACTTGCATAACCACGACATCTTATTGTGTAATGGTGAATGAGAAATCAAAGCTATGTTCTAAGGGTTAGAGACTTAAGCTAAAGGGATTCACCATATCTATATAGTTTCTACCTAGAATTATTAAAAGAAATATCAATACAGAGAGATGGCTCAAGTTTTATAGGAAATGTGCTCAATTGTAAATTTCTCATCTCATTTTAACTAATGAGATCCTTTTTTTGGTTATAAAAATAGATCATCTATCCAATACTAAATGGAATCTTAAGGAATTCAGTAATTTATCAAGTCTACACATTAATAAGAAGAAGAGTTCAATGATTCTCTTTAAGGACAATGAACATGTATTTTTGGAATTTGAGAGGGTTATTGGGATGACTACTCCTTTATTCTTATACAGTACTTAGGAGTGCATATCTCTTCTAAGAAACGTTTCTTCCAGATTTCTAAGTAATTTTTAATGTTATTAGGAATCTAATAGGGATCTAGAGGAACAAAGTTCTAACATTCTCTACAAGATTGCAGATGATCTCAATTTTGAACAATTAGGTTACATATTGGGCTTCTCATTTCATGCTCCTTAAGAAGCTATTAAAGAATATAGAAAAGTTATTTAATTTGAATTATTGTGGATTAGTAATTTAAATTTAAAACTTTATACTAAGGTTTGCTGGACAAATGTGCTCTTGCCCAAAAAGAGGGAGGAATGGGAGTCTTATCTCTCTAGATTATGAAAAAAAATCTAATTAGCAAAATGTATATGGAGAATTGTTGCAAAGAAAAGCTCTCTTTAGGTTAAATAGGTTTGTGGCCATGATTTAAGAGGCTTGAATCTTTGGCATGCTAAGGCAAGAGTTAACTCTTCTTAAAGCATGCACCAGAATTTTAAATTGTATTCAACCTCACATTAAGATTTATATAGGGGATGGTTCTTCCACATCTTTATGGTTTGATAATTGGAGCCTCAGAGGCCTTTATATCATCTTCCTAACTTTAATTATCTAAGATTTTTCTTCCCAACTACAACCTTGAAGCTTTTATTATATATCTAGCTATGAACAAAAGCTGACAACTTTTGATAAAATTAAAACCTTTAATCGAGCTGTTATAAACTCCAACAATAATTTATGTAATATGTGAGAAAAATTTATTAATCATATTTACTTTTCATGCTCCTTCTCGTGTAACATATGACAAGATATTCTATGGAGACATAGAGTCTTCAACCCCCTTTTTGACTCGAAGGACATAGAGCATTAGATCCTAAAACCTCCTTATCTAGGCAATGATGATGTCAAGTTTTTGTAGTTAGCTTTGGGATGCTTAGTCTAGTGTCTTTAGAGAGAAAGGAACCTTAGGGTTTTCAAAGAGTAATCTAATGATAAGAGAGACCTTCAAATTAAAATCATAAATTACATTTGGGGGATTAACCTAGCAAGAAGAGCTAACTTGAAGTTATCTCAAAGAATGCTTAACAAGAGGCTCCTCTAAATTAATTTATTTCATATTAGGCTTTAAATCACTACTTGTTTTGGTTTCCTTTCATTGTGATATACTAGTCCTGAATATAATTTAGCTTCTTTTTTCTTTTGAATTATTGCTTCTTATATGCTTAACATTGTATTACCTTAGGCTTAGGCCTTGAATCAATATTATTCGTTCAATTTTTAGGAAAAAAAAACTAAAAGTAAAAAGATGACATAGAAACAACACAAGTCCTTTTTTGTTTGTATCTAAGAATGATAAAATTGCCCATACTAGCCTAGTCCATTATGATATCAATGGGCTGGACTCAAGTTAACCTAGTTTCAAGTCTAACTTTAGGCTTTTTTAAGAAAAAATTAGGCTTTATGATAGACTTAAGGTTGGGTTGCTCGACTCAAAGCTTGACATTTTAAGTAAAATGATGTTACTTAATTTTTAAATATATTGAATTGATTATGGTTCAAGCTCCCTTGAGTTTCAGGCCGCTCAAGCCTGATTTGGCTTGAGCTCAAGATGAGATCTTTATGTCTTATTAGACTTCAGGCCTGACCTATACCCAAATACAAAATTTTGTATTCAACTCGAATCTAAGTGGGTCCAACTCAACCCGACAAATTGTGAAGTCGATTTGTTTATAATCAAGTCAACTATTTCTTCTCTACTTTTTTAAATTACCCTTAGTCGAATTCCCTTCTTGGTATTTGCATTGCTACTTTTCTAATACCAATAAACTTATCATTGCTATCTTAGAAGATTTTAAAATAAAATAAAATTTAGTAAATAATTTAGTAAGTATATTTTATCTATAAAATACTAAATATAAATTAAAGATTGAGTCATTTCAATTATACCATATAATGTTAATATTGAATTTTAATACGATCATTCACTTTATAGTTTAATTTATTAAATATTTGATTATTAATACATTAAAGTTAAT
>JANJEY010141610.1:0-13403 GCA_024703695.1 Erythroxylum cataractarum
AAATAGTTAATTTTACCAAACATCTTTAATAAATAGTTGATGTTATTAGATGGTCAAATCAACTATATCAGGTATCAATTAGTTGTTAAAAGAATTAGCTAATGCAATCTTTTGTTTGCCGGGCCTATATATGCCAAAATAATCTTGAATCAAACTTCGACTCACACACATTGATTTCTGATCATAAAATACGCATCAATATGCCACCCACTTCCTTATTTTATGCAAACTGTTCTCTTATCCAGGGATGATGACAGCTTACTTTCCGAGGGAAGACAAGATGCGAAAGTTTCAATCAAGCAGAAGAAACAATGTCTGAAGTTTTCTTCCTCTGCTTCTGCCTACGGTATTCATGTTGATGTTGATCTTTATAGAAGACATTAATGTGCTGTGTATGCATGCATGGACTTGGATTAATTTGCTGTAAAATGTTTTGTAGATCTGAGAAATTTGGATTTAGAGAAGGAGAAACAAGATGGATCATCTCCCAGGGGAGTTATAGAAGCCTGCCTAAAAGACTCGGGATCCGACTTAGTTTCACCTGAGAACAGCATCAAAGAATCAGTTCATCGTTCAAATTCAAGAACACATTCTAACTGGGCTAAATTCTTTAAATTATGGAAAAGGAAATCAATAAAACGATTAGCCTCCTTTGCTCCTCTCCCTGTGCCAAGCATGTCAAAGCGAAAAAGCAGTAGCACAAGGGAAAATCCAGTACTGAGAGAATTTTACCAATTCAAGTCTTCATTGGAGAGTTTCTCTTTTGCTGAGCTCGAAGTTGCAACCAACAAATTCAGCCATGGTGTGTCAATTGTCTAAAAACTCATCTCTACTATTCTAGAATTTGTGTATTTGTACTCTGATGCTGCAATCACTCCTCTTGTGGATGATTGATTATTGATTAATATGGTGCTTCGTTCATTGATTGATTTACTTGCAGAAAATATAATTGGAAAGGGTGGTTGTGCTGATGTTTACAAGGGTCACTTGGGAGGTGGAAAGCTGGTAGCAGTTAAGCGATTGACAAAAGGTGCTGCAGATGAAATGACAGCAGGCTTTCTATCTGAGTTGGGCATCATGGCTCATGTTGATCATCCTAATACAGCTAAGCTGCTTGGGTTCTGCGTTGATGGAGGGATGTACCTTATTTTTGAGTTGTCTCCATTTGGGAATCTAAGAACTGTTCTTCATGGTTTGTTCCTGGTTTGTCTTGTTTTCAACTTGAAATTTGAATATTATTTAATTTGGCAGTGACTTGGTTTTGTTGTGAATAACATTGTTAGGCTCGGAAATCCAACTTGGTTGGAGTAAGAGGTATAAAATTGCACTGGGGATAGCCGATGGACTTCTATATCTTCATGAGCATTGTCCAAAGCGAATCATTCATAGAGATATGAAGGCTGATAATATTCTATTAACAGAGAATTTTGAGCCTCAGGTATCTTTCAACTTGTGCTCGGGAACATTAAACATTAAAAGCATAAACAATAGTGGAAAACTTTTCTTCTGTAGGTTTTGTGCAAATTCTAAGTATGCAAGCTCTGATGTCCAGTCATTTCATTGTGAACTTGACATGTGAAACTTCTGTTCTCCATAATTATTAGGAAAATTTATAACCCCTCATTTTGGTACAACTAACATGCCATAAAGCAACCAGTGATCTTGCTGCTTGGCTTATGCAAGAAACAATATAACTATGATGTTTGACTTTCCTATTCCTTGAATATGCCACTTTATGAACTTTGTTTGAGTATAGTTTCAAATTACTAGAAGCATACATCAATTTCTCTAACAGAGCAATGTGAGGTTTCATAAATGTTCCACACATATTTATTCTGAAATAGCAGCTCCTTCAATATGCAGTGTATAGATTCTGGAACCATCAGTCTACCAGCTTAGGGAAAAACCTGGGCCTCATTATGTCATGGATAGGCAATTGATATTATGATGGGACCATTTTGTCATTTAGGCTTTGAAATTATTAAGTTTAAAGTCCATAAACAGTTGCATTGTATGGTAGCATATACATAAATTTCCTCCTCATGGAAGTAGTATTCAGAATATTAAAAAGTTAAATAACTGATTACATGTGTTTCAGCAAGGAAGGAAAAAAGGTGAAAAATTGGTTGATGTGGAGGGTATTCTTGTACGTCTTTGACGTGAAAGATTTGTCATGTTATTACTTGACTATTGAAGAGCGTAAAACAAAATTTTGGAGCTCAATAGTTTCTGGATTCACCTTGGTAGCAGATCATATAATTTATAGACAAGGCTAGACTTTTTCCTCGTAACATAGGAGTTGCTAAGAGTGAAATTTGAGAAAAATAGCCTACTGTATGGGAAATTACTTCAGGAAGTTATGAATGGCGATGGAACTATACAGTTCTTAGTTGTGGTTTTATTCATTGTGTGACGCAGTCTGGAGCCACAGTATAAGCCTTGTGATAGGTACAGTTCCAAGGACAGAGCAGAAAACGCTTGGCTTTGTGACACTTCACAATCTTTAGTTGTAAAAAGTGCTAGTTTTGTTCTTTTTGTTAAGATTATTAATTATTAAAAACTCGACATGTGCTCCTCACATTATCTTTCTCCTTTGATTTTTAAGTGAAATTCAAAATTATGCAATTACCTGGTTTGAACATTGTATTGTATCACTTGTTGACCTGTTTTCCTTCATTACCGCCTGTTTGTATCGGTTTGTATGAAAGCAACTTGTTCAAATTGTTCACGTTTATGAGTTTCAGTACTTGAACTTAAATGCTAGTAGCAATCCATTCCTCGTGCTATTGACCATTAGATGGCTCATGTACATTTAAGGAGTCTTCCAGTCATTGATTCACTTGTAATTACATTCAGATTTGTGATTTTGGGCTTGCAAAATGGCTTCCTAGACAGTGGACTCACCACAATGTATCAAAATTTGAGGGCACATTTGGGTTTGTAGTCTTCAAACTTGTCAGCTTAAAGTTAAAATGTAGCTCATGACTAACTTTTAGATGGTTTTTACATTTGCAGCTATTTTGCACCCGAATACTTCATGCATGGAATAGTTGATGAGAAAACAGATGTATATTCGTTTGGAGTTATACTTTTGGAACTCATAACTGGACATCCAGCTGTGGATCACTTGCATCAAAGTGTGGTGATATGGGTAACTTCACTTTTTTCACACGTTCAATGTGTCATCATGAAGGATATGCTAATAGGTAGCCATGACCATGAATTTAATCTTTATTATCTTCTGTTTCTCATTTTCAGGCTAAGCCTTTGCTTGATGACAATAATATTAAAGAGCTCGTCGATCCTTCTCTTGGTGATAACTATGATCCCGAAGAAATTGATCGAGTGGTTTTGACAGCATCATTGTGTGTTGAACAGTCACCCATCTTACGTCCTCGAATGAATCAGGTGAGCAGATGACATTACCTACAACTTTACTACTCACCAGTAAACAAATGCTACATTCAAGTCTATTTCAAGACATGATGGGAACCCTAAGGAAAGGATGGCATTATATAGAAATTGGTATAGTTAATATGGCCATGTCCGTTTTGATATTATTCCTATAAGGTAATGACTTTATGGCATTGTGATATGCTGAGTATAGGATAATGAGTAGAGGGTATGTTTTCTGAAAGGATTCAGAACCATAATTTAGTGTCAAATTTTGACTTACAGCTATGTTTCTCTACCATCTATATTCAACAAACGACCATACAATATGAGAAAATACCTTAATTTTCTCATCTAATTTGGTTCACTGCATTTAGCATTAGAGCGAGCCAGAGCTTGCTTGCTCCTTAAGGAGTCTGTTTCTTCTTCTTTTATTTTTCTGGGGTTGGCTTTATGGGAGTGGATTATGCTCTTCAACATATTATTCCTTTTGACCTCTTCTTTTAGCTGATGGGGGGATTATTCGCTGTTGTTCCTTAGATAATTTACCAGTGCACTTAGTGTATTAGCTATATTCAGACATGGAAGAGATGCTAGGATGCAGACACAGATTGGGAAGTTTAAAAGATGGTATTTTGCAGGTGGTGATACTGCTAAGAGGTGATGAGTATGCTGCTGAGTGTGCAAAACAATGTGAAAGGCGGGCTTTTCAAAGAACTTACTCAGAAGAGCTCTTGGACGTGCAAGAGTACAACTCAACTAGGTACCTAAATGATATCAATCGACTGAAGGTGATTGCTTTGGAAACCTGAAAGTGGCTTAAAGAAAGTACAGTAGTTTCAATGGCTTCCTGTAGGCTTTTGCAGTATAAAGAAATATAAACTTGAAATTCCATGTAAAACGGTGCCAAGTGAGTCAGTTTTCTTGTGTGCCAAAAGCATCAAGTTTATGCTTCCATTGTTGAAGTCATAACGTGACCATTGTTGAAGTCATGCGTCCCTTGGCCTTGGGTTTTAATTGTTATCTTGGATTGTTCGGTGCCACTTAGTTTCTAAAAAATTACAATTACTCTGAGATCAAATGACATGGATCCCTATAAATATAGGGATATTAAATGGGGAAACGAAAAGGGTCTTGATTGTTGCACAAATTAAATGGAATTGTTGGTGAAAAAAGAGGACTACCGAATTCGTTTGAATTAGGCCTTGTTAGCTTAATCAATTCATCCTTAATTCCATATATATATATATACATAGCAATTCCATTCTACGAAAGGACAGCTCACTCGTGCAGGTTTGAATTTCCATGTGATCAGGTTTTTAACTGATTTCAAATACTTCATCTTCCTCTACACGAAAACACAATACAAAAGCAACGACCCGTCTTTCTCTCTAGTGGTCAAACCACCACCAAACGCCAACCATCATCCCCATTTCTCTCATCATAAACGTCTGTATTCTTCATGATATCGGCTATAGCTGGTGGTCCACACTTGTAAAGTCTCTCTTGTCACTGTCGTCCTTTGTAAATTCATTTGATTGATTATGAAGAGGAGCGGCAACAATAATAGTAACAACATAAACGGAAAGAGCAACGCTAATGGTCTTGTTCCAAATTCTTTGAAATTCATTTCCTCTTGTATTAAAACCGCCTCCTTCGGCGTCCGCTCCGCCACATCTTCTGTTGCTGCCTCCATCTCCCGCGACAACAAAGACCAGGTTAGAGCTCTTCTTAAATTTTTTTTTCAGTTGAAGTTTTTATTTGGATATTTTAGAATTTTTGTGTTTCTCTTTTAGTTTTTAATTCTGGTCAGTTGCTGAGGAAGTTAAAATTTAGGTGGCAACATTTCGAGTTGGGGCATTAAGGTACTTGTTATTGTCAATAATTTAGCTTTATTTTCTGAATTCTGGACTTCTTTTTCTTTTCTACTTTGGGTTACTTAATGACACGATTGAAACTGAAAGGGAGGGTTACTGAATTTAGATGCTTGATGTTGTTTATTTGATTGAAAGCGGAAAACTACTTTGGCAACTGGTTGGTTAGTATCTTGGCATTGTTAATTTGCTATAAGTGCGGGAATATAATTCCATTCTTTCTTAAGCAAGAACATGATTTTTGGGTTTATTTTATTTCTCTTTTCCAAATTTGAGAGGTACCAGTAAGGTTGCACCACCATTTTAATTCTTACAGTCATCCAAAATTTGTTTGTGCTAACTATTGGAGCATCCATCATGGAGCTGATGTGGAAGATCTACTTCCGATGAACATTTGAAGGTGTCTGCCAATTGTTTTTATTCCTTAGAATTATTTATGATGAGTCTATTAGGATTCATTTTATGAGGCATCTTTATTTTGCTGCTTTGGTTTCCATCGTGTAAGCTTGACATATGTTGTTTCGATGGAGCAGCTACTGTGGGCTTCCTTTGACAAACTACAGCTTCTTCCTTCATCCTTCAGACATGTTCTCTTGCTTGGTTACTACAATGGCTTTCAAGTTATTGACGTCCAAGATGCCTCTAATGTTACTGAGCTTGTTTCGAGGCGTGATGATCCAGTTACATTCTTACAGATGCAGCCTCTCCCTGCAAAGTGTGAGGGTTGTGAAGGGTTCGGAGCATCACATCCTATTCTTGTGGTTGTTGCTTGTGATGAATCGCAAGGCACAAGTTCAACACTTGGTGGGAAAGATGGTTTCCCTAGAGATGGCTATAATGAATCTCAAGCAGGAATTCTTGCGATCGCTCCTACTATTGTTAGATTTTACTCACTAAGATCTCACAATTATGTTCATGTCCTTAGATTCCGTTCAGCTGTGTACATGGTAAGATGCAGTCCACAAATAGTGGCCATCAGTCTTGCAACACAGGTAAAGCAGTCTCAGTTTTTATATCTGCAAAATCATCCATATATATAGGTGTTATTTCAAAATTTATGCTGTCTGAACTTGTCTGGTGTCCTCTGATTTTGCCAACAGATATATTGTTTTGATGCCTTGACGCTGGAGAATAAGTTAAGTGTTCTCACTTATCCTGTCCCTCAGTTGGGAAGTCAAGGAATGGTTGGGGTCAACTTGGGCTATGGTCCAATGGCTGTGGGGCCCAGATGGCTGGCTTATGCTTCAGACAATCTGATAGTTCCGAATACAGGGCGATTAAGTCCTCAAAATCTTACTCCTCTTGGTGTCAGTCCATCAACTCCACCAGGCAGTGGGAACCTGATGGCTAGATATGCCATGGGATCCAGTAAGCAGTTAGCTACTGGGTTAATCAACTTGGGAGACATGGGGTTCAAGACTTTGTCTAGATACTATCAAGATTTAATGCCTGATAGTTTTGGTTCTCCTACATCTTTGACTTCAAGCTGGAAAGTTGGTCGGAGTGCAACACATTCAACTGAATTAGATACTGCTGGAATGGTTGGTTTGAAAAACTGCAAACTAGACTTTTAGTTGTAGCTTAAAGTTTGCATGGCAATAAAATGGAATTTAATCACTCATGCTGGCTTATTTTAGACATTTTTATCTGTTCTCCATTGATCACAACAGTGGGGGAGCAAGTCAAAATAGAAAAACTCACATTGTGTTTTGGGGATAATCAGGCTCTTCTTCATTAAATCTTTTAGTTAAACTTGTTTCCTGAGCAATTTTTTTCAGATTCTTGTGGCTTTAGTCCAGCTACAATATATATCATCTAATTCCCTTTAGTCATGGTTAAGTTCAGGAATACTTTGCATCTTACCTGCTGCAGGTTGTTGTGAAAGATTTTACTTCCAGAGCTGTTGTATCACAATTTAGAGCTCATAGTAGTCCAATTTCTGCTCTATGTTTTGATCCAAGTGGTACTCTTCTGGTTACCGCTTCAATTCATGGCCACAATATAAATATCTTTCGGATTATGTTGTCAAAATGCCCAAGTGGATCGGGAAATGAGAGTTATGATTGGAATGCCTCTCATGTGCACCTGTACAAGCTCCATCGTGGAATTACATCAGCTGTACGTATTTCCCCTGTTTTTAGGATTAATTTTTTTCTCATGTTTATGAAGATCGTTTATTATCTCTCTTTGTTGCAGGTAATACAAGACATTTGCTTTAGTCATTATAGTCAGTGGATTGCCATTGTTTCATCCAGGGGTACTTGTCATATTTTTGTCCTATCCCCCTTTGGAGGTGGGAACATTCTTCAAATACAGAATTCCCATGCTGATGGGCCAATCTTTGCACCAGTTTTATCTTTACCATGGTGGTCTACTCCATCATTCCTGGCAAACCAACAATCTCTTTCTTCATCACCTCCTTCACTTGTCACCCTCTCTGTGGTGAGCAGAATAAAAAATAATAACTCTGGTTGGCTCAACACTGTTAGCAATGCTGCATCGTCTGCAGCAGGAAAACTTTCAGTTCCATCTGGGGCTATAGCTGCTATTTTCCATAGCTGTGTACCTCATGATTTGAATCCTACTCATTCGAAAAGAATTCATTCTTTGGAGCACCTCTTGGTTTACTCTCCTTCTGGACATGTTGTCCAATACAAATTGACGTCATCATTGGGGGTTGAGTCTAGTGAAAGTGCTTCGGCAACTGGGCCAGGCTCATCTATTCACAGGCAAGATGAGGAGTTACGAGCGAATGTTGAATATGTTCAATGGTGGGATGTCTGCCGAAGGGAGCATTGGCCAGAAAGGGAAGAATGCATTTCTGGGGTTACTATTGGTAGACAGGAAAGTTTTGACACAGCAATGTACACATCTGACTGTGAAGATAATGATATTCAACAAGTGAAGTTGTTAAAGTCTAGTGAACCATCTCACTTTTATGTCTCCAATGCAGAAGTGCAGATGAGTTCCTGGAGGATGCCAATTTGGCAGAAACAAAAGGTATGTGTGAGGATGCAGTTGCATGATACTTCTCTTCATCTTGTGTCAATCTTGCTTTGCTTATGTTGGTAACTTTCTATGTAGATGTACTTTTATGAGATGAGTCCTTCTGGGGCTAGTAATCGGACTGTTACTGAAGATCTTTCTGGTGGAGAGATTGAAATAGAGAAAGTTCACGTTCAAGAGATTGAAATTAGGAGGAAGGATTTATTACCAGTTTTTGACCGCTCTCATAGGGCTCCTTCCAATTGGACTGATAGGTACTTTCACATTACATGATCTTACTGGCCATTTCAGCAATTGTTTGAAAGTAGATACCTTCAAACATCACTTTCTTGTTAATCCTGCAGAAGGTCTGAAAGATATTAGGATATTTCTGGAAATGAGTAGCATAGTATAGAACATTTTTAGAATTTGTTTATTTGGTATTTGATTTTGTGTTCCTGGTTATTAAACAAATTGCTTGCTCAAATGGATGACTGAATATCCTGCAGATCTCATGAAACATGAAGTTATTTTTGTTTATACAGGAGCATTGCTGGGGAGAGAAATTCAAGGTCATCTTCTGGGTCTCTTGGAGTTGAGAAGTCAGAAAGTGCAGCTATTTCTGACTCCAAACTGATCTCTCAGCATTCTATTGCAAGCACAGGTAGTGATATCAACTTTGGTACTATGATCTGTTTTTCAAATTTACTCAAGTCATATTACTCTTGGCCTTTTTACAGGATTGCAACTAGAGTGCTGTCAACCCTTTATCCAATCTAGTAATCATAATTTTTGGGAAGAAGGAGAAAGTTCTATCTTGACATTGCCCATCCCGAATCAGAGCTCTGCTAACAAACATGTTGGTCCCATTTCTTTTAAGCAATCTCACATGGATGTTTCTACTGTTGAGGATAGCAATTTCTTGAACAGTAACACAAGATCATTGACCAATGATGCACATTTTGCCGGAAGAACAAGTGAAGAAGTTCTCTTGTTAGACAGTGGGGTGACTAGTGAAGCATCAAATGCAAGTTCCAATTGCTCTGATATGAGTATGAACATTATAGATGAGGGAACAGTAAATGAGTCAACTGATTTTGAACAATATTTCCAAAAGAGTTGTAAACCATTTGCCTTGAGCAAAAGTCATGAATCAATAGAAGGTAGCCCTTGTGATGTTGATAAATCAGAGGACGATGGTGACAATGATGACATGCTTGGAGGTGTATTTGCTTTCTCTGAGGAAGGTACAGTTTGAAAGTGTTACGAAAGCCCCTTTTTTTTTGTACGAAAAGTTGATGGACTGTAATTTAACTATTTCAGAAACTCCATTCTTCCTATGAGAACATGGTAGGTTTGGCCGCTCTTCATTCTTTTCCAATAATAAGAAGACTTGTAGGGAAAGGGTCTAACAGAAGTTAAGTTGAAGCATGTGGAGTACATTAGAGCAGTTTTTGGTTTGAGTTTTGGTGCTCCAACTTTAGAAAGGTTTATATGGAAGATCTGACAACTTTGCATGACTTCCAAAAATTAAGTTTAAAGTTCTATTTTATTGGTAGTTATCTGTGTGATTTATATATATGACTCTGGCATGTCTGAAAAATGATGTGAGAATAACTACAGAACTCGTTAATCTCACTAATATTTATCAACAAGCAAGCATATTGATTTGTTTTAGTCTTGATGCGACTATTGTATGACTTATCTTTCTTGTTTTGACTTGAAAGGTTGATGTATTCCAATCTTCTTCCTGCGATATCCTTTTTTACTTCCCCTATACTGTTTATTGTGTAGAGGACATGGAAGCCTGCTTGAAGGAGGTTTAGATGCCTAATTGAAAATGGTTGAGGTGATTGCCTTTCAACAATGTGTTTGCTACTGACTGGTCAATATAGAAAGTGACAAAATTATGGCAGATCATATCACTCCCAGTGAGATGCTTGGCATCTCTTCTAACATACCGTGTACATGCTGTAAATTACATTGACAGTACAGGTAATTGTGTGGAAAGGTTCTTTCTGTGCTGTGTAACATTATTTATTTTTTAAATGAAAATAATAATAGAATAAAAAGAAAAAAAGAATTGAAGAACTTGTTATTCTTTTCAGAGCGTTCTTTTTGGAGCCTTGGTTTATGCAAATGGAAGACCATGCATCAACTACTCTTGTTGAATGTTATACAAAATATTTGGAAAATTGTTTGCGTATCTGACAGAATGTTTAGACTGTGTGGCAGATTAAAGTCTTCTGGTTTCAAGATAGTCGTGCTCATTTCTTTATTTCTGAACAAGAAATTAAGGCAGGGTGCATTGGCTCTTAAAGCACTTGACAAGCATGTAATTTTGCTCCATTTGGCCAACAGCAAGGATCAAACCATTGATCTTTTTATCTTTGAGTACATGGGATCCAATTGGGGTAGTATATTTCTGAACTCTCAACTGAATCACAAGGTTTGGTTGTCCACTTGATATTTATTTTTTTCATAGGTTCCAAAAGTATACATCTCGATTAAACTACAAAATTTGGTGCTATTCTTATAAACTGTGATTACCCGGTAATTGTTGGCAGATCATTTGTCTTGAACTTGTATATTAAAGGGGGTCTCGTGTTTGACCCGGAACATTATGTTATCATCTACGTTCAACTTTGTATATGAACAATGAAATGCTTATGTATGCCATAGATGGTTGCAAAATGTGAATCTTTGTGAGGACAGTGATGGTCTGGGAAGAAAAGAAACGTAGCGTAAGCTAAAATCAATGGACAGAACGTTGTAGAATATGTGCTTCTGGTAACTAAAAACAGCAAATAGGCAAAATTTTGGTTTATTGTGGTTGCCGGTAAGAACATTACTTCATGTCTGCAAGTATATAGCTGTCACATTAATGGTTAGAAATCTGCTACAAGAATTGGCTCCCACTTGTCCAAATGAGGATTAGAGACACAGGAAAGAATAAAATGCTCTAGATTCTAGATTCCCATTTTGGCATGGCTCTAATTTAATGTGGAATAACAGGATGTCAAATATTGTTTTGAACGTTCTACGAATATGCTTATTATCGAAGGGACTTGTTTAGAACTCTGGACCCTGAGGTAAAGGTAATCTTGTCATGTGTGTATCTTTGAGATTATTTTGATTGCCATTAGCAGTCCTTTAGCCACTCAGTGAGTATACATGAATTCCGGTTTTTGTATTTTAATGCAAGAGTTAGGTACTAGTAATGGAATAAGGAGGAGTGTTGAAAGGTGGGTATAATTTTAACCATGAATCTACGTGAAAATGATCAAAAGAAGTTAACCATGACTGGGTACAAGCTGAAAAGTAAAGCTAATCCCTTGAAGTAATTGTAATTGTTTCAATGTTCCTTTTGAATGCTTACATAGATGTGTCACCTCTAAGCAGCTTCTGACACAAGAACTTAGTTTAGCATATCATTGCAATCAAAATCGTTCACTAATAGCTCCACGTATATTAAATTCATAGGAGCGAAAGATTTCCAACAAAGTCTACCATTCGACATCACCCCATGTCCGGAAGAGCACAGAATGCTAAACCTTTTTCTGTTAAATGTTAACAAGTTACATACTCTGTAAGACAAAAGAGACAGCCCACCTTAGGCATCCTGGAGGCTAGACCCAAAAGCCAGAAATTACAGAATGCTCTAGAGTCGGAAACAAGAATCAAAGCTCAAGCGTTAAATGTTCCAGTTGATTACTGATCAGGTTCTCTTGACAACAACCATCCCTCTAATTAGTTCAGAGGAATATTTCAATTGTTTCTTGAATATTCTTGTATTTGTTTCTTTTCAAATTGCATGTACGGAACAGCTAAAAATTAGTTTAAACAAAGAAAAAAATAATTATGAAATAAATTGGCTATTATGCTCGAGAGAGCTCTTGACTGATTAAGGGCTATCCCCAATTGAGACATGGAATTTAACTTATTTAGTAGTCCTGAAACTATTTAAATGGTCTAAGAGATGTCAATTGTCATATTAGAAGGAGGACTTTTTTTCATTCCTAATTGCCCTACTGATTTTTTCTTTGATGTTTAGTATTTGTTTTTAAAGTCTATTAAATTTGACTAGGAATGATAATAGACCGGGCTGGATCTGTTAAATTGATTAGAGATGACAATAGATAAGGTCAGGTCGGTAGAGATAGCAATATGGCAGGCCTAGTATATTAAATTTTACTAGAGATGGTAGTAGACAGGGTCGGCTCGACCTAAAGTATTATTTTTAAAAGTCAAAACGACGTTTTTGACAAAACGAAGTCTTTTTGTCATTATTCGTTAAGTCAGGTCAGGCCAAGCTTTTCATCCCTAAATTTGACCATTTGTTTCAAGAATTCGAAGTGAATCCAATGTATCTAAAGTAATTCTTTACCAATAAATAATTTTCACATTCTTTAGACAAGTAGAATCTTTTTCATCATTATGATCAAATTAAATCTAAAGCCCCCCGTGCACCATTTCATCTTGACTTTGGTAGCATCAAATTTGTTGCCTATCTATAAGAAGTTTTTGAGCAACATCTTTATTAATCTAAACAATATTCAAAGAAAGAAAAACATAAATACTCCAATAAATACGTAAACTAATTAAAATGATATAATTAATTATTGTCTTCTTCAGTTATTAAGCTTACATTGCAATTGATCATACAAAGGCAAGTAATTCATGTATGTAGATATGGATGTTGACAAAGGCATGTGTGCATGTCGAAATAAAGCAAGTGAGCACCTCAATACAATCTCAAAATCATAGAAAGACAAAATATCTCCTTGTTAAAGTCATTTAGAACCTGTGGGTAAAGGTGTCACTCACCATTCACAAAAATATTAAAGAAGGTCGTTATAAAGCATTGAGTCAATCACTTGAAAAAGAGTAAAGAAAAGCCAAAAACCTCTAGAGATTTGATGAGAAAGTCCCATTTAACTATATCAAAGGCTTTTTGAAAATTAACTTTTAGCATGTGACTCTTTGTAACGCCCCAAATTAGGGGTTAACATATTAAGCAAATTTAGTCCGATTTAGGTTATGTCTCTTTGATATTTGGGCAGACATTCATGGAATTTTCGGGTACATTGGTAAAATGAATTTTCGGATTGAGTCGGACAATATTAAGATAATTTTTAGTAATTTTTGGAG
>JANJEY010141636.1:0-13396 GCA_024703695.1 Erythroxylum cataractarum
TGGTCACATGTGTGTTAGGTGGTTAAAATGTACTATAAATAGATGGGTTAACTTGATGTAAGATACACCATTTTTTTCATAAGAAGAATTCTCCTCTCCCAAATATTCTTCAAGTTTAGTTTCAATTTTATAACATACTTCTATTTAATGCAATTATGTTAATTTTTTTCCAAAATTCTGTGAAAGTATTGTTCACACGTCATTGTCACATGTGTCACTTATTTAGCCACAACCTTTGAATTTTATTATATATAGTTTTATAACTATAATTTTTCTATTATATATAGTTCTATAACTATAATTTTCTTACTTTTTCATCACTCATTATTGTACAAGATATATGCACTTACCATCTAATAAGCATGTTGATGATGACAACACTTTTTCATTGCCCATTATTATTCATCACCCATTATTGTTGTCTAAGCTTTAAGACTTGTATTAATTATTAACCATGCATTATTAATTATTATTACTATATTATTAAGTACTATATATTAATAGTAAGTATATATCTTAGTCATAACTGTTCGTCATTAATTGCTTATTATTATTGAGTATTATATATTAATATTAAGTATAGTTATAGCTTTTTATGGTTATGACTAATGTCGCAACTGTGAATTACATATTAATTATTAGATTATTATTATTAAGTACTTAGGTAGTTTTGGCATGTGTGCAGGATGCCTTCTAATGCTCCAGTACGACGTTGTGAGAAAATAACTCTTACTGGCTACAAGAGGAGAAAAGGGAGGTCTTACAAGAATTGAAGGGAAGTGATCAGGAATGATATGTTAATATTGACCCTTATTGAGGTAGTGGCTAGAAATAGGAAAGTATGACATGAGCAGATCAGGGTACACGACACCCTTTAAGTCCTCACGCCTGATATTTACCGCATAGGAAGCCCAACACAATGTCCTGCTTGCATTTGCAAGCTGGTGTCTCAGTAAAGACTCATAGCGTGAATAGCTACAAAAAGAGCCAGTCTTTACAGTGTATAAGGTACTAGTAGATCTACTCACCTTCAGGTATATACTTTTGTATTGTTTGTAAATTTATTTACTGATTTTTGTAGAGTGCTAGTTTTTATTTATTTGACTCTTATAATCTACATTACATTTTTATTATCACATCTGCATATGGGTCTACCAGAAACAACCTTTCTACAATGTAGGGGTAAGGTTACGTACTATCAGACTTTTCCATACCCCGCTTTATTGCGAAACTTTAGACTGGGTGTAATGATGATGATAATGACGACGACGACGATATTATTATTAAATACTATATACTAATACTAAGTATATATATTAGTGACAATCTTGCATTATTAATTGCTATTTTTTATTAAGTATTGTATACTAATGTTAAGTATATATATAGCTCTTCACGGTTGGGACTGAATCATTTCATTGTTATTTATTATTATTTACTTAATTATGTTCTTATTAACTATCTAAAGTTTTTTAATGCCTTCTGTTATTATTTATTAAGTACATATATATATACTAAGCAAATGAATGCACATATTTTATATTATTATTCAATTATTAATTTAGTTTTAATTAACGCTGTTATGTCTTTTTTGCATTGTGAATTGACAATTTTCTACCAAAAATCATTTAATTAGATTTAGATCAGTGACTTCATTTAACTTTGTCATATGTCCTCTTATAATTTGTTTTTTTTTCTTGTCAGGCTTTTTCAGGTCTGCTTTAACTTTCATAATTGTACTTTTACTGAAATTGAAAATTGTTGCCGACTATTACCCGTCCAGACTTTACAGAGCTTCTATAATGGACCCACCATCTTTGTTTTCTTATCTATGGAAGGTAATAATGTTATTTATATACCTCCTATTTATATGCCTAATTCTTGTTTATTTTATCTCGCTTTTAACATCTTTATGGAAAATGCTCATTTTTAAGACTTTCTTAACATACATCAACCTATTACTGTTGGCCCAGTTATGTTATGCTTTTTACCTTGTTATTGTTATTTTTCTAAAGCGTTGTCTCATATTTACTTATAATTCAAATCTTCATTGTTATTATAGGGTGTCCGACCATTTGTTGAATTTTTAATACTTACCGTGGTGGTAAGTTCATTGGACTTTGAAGAATCATTAGAATTTTATAATTCACACAATCATCCGGAAGTATCTTCCCTTCGATTTCACCTTTCATCCATAAGATCAACAGTTAAAAATAGGGTCCACTAACAAGTCTCCTTTAAGTTCAGCACAGATTGACCCATTTCAATGCGAGATCTATCTCCTTTGTGTTACCTAGTGGTAGAATGTGTGGGCGAAACGTCAACCGTTATGCAACGGCCACCAACAAAACTTTATTCCATTGACTCCCATTCCACACCATCTCATCACAACTGAGTTGATTAAAATTGTTGAACCGCAAACCTCACAACTCTCTTTTTTTCGATCACCCACCATGTTTTTGTTTTCTAAAAAAAACCTATAAATCTGACAACTCTAACAAGTCTTTCTTACCATTTCTAAAATTTTACAGAAGCCCCTATGACAAGCGCATTTATAGGTCAAACATGTTACTACCGCCTGGTGGTCTTGTGTCTATCATATCACCTTATCTTAAGCGACGTCACATTTTATATCACATCAAATTTAAAATAACAGTTAACATAAACACAATACAAAATCTTGTTCGTATTGTAATGAAATCCTTTTGTCTACTAGAAGATCACGTACTCTTTGTTCGTATTATAATGAAGTCCTTCGGCTTAATACAAGACGATGTACTTATCATTTGCTTGTTTTTTATATTAACAAAATTTTGCATTATGGAAAGAATATATATTTTTAAAATTTTTATATATTTTTTAAAAAGGATAAAGAAGAACACTAGCATTTGATGCTTACCTTATTTAAAAGAATTTTTTTACTGCTCCAAAAAATTAATATAACTTATTTTATATTAAAAATTCACATTTTTCAAGATTAATATCTAATTATGATTTATTATAAGTTTTATTACAAAATAAATACTTAAATTAGACAATTAACATTTTAGAAGTATTGTCATATATGCTAAAACATTATTATCTTTAAAATTATTATCAAATTGACCTCTAATACATATTAAAATTTCATAGTTATTGACATCTGCATACAATTTTTAGTTATCTATAAATTATAATTTATAGTTAGTATATTTGCAAAGAAATATTATGTACCTCACTGATCACCAATATTTGACATATCTCTTGAAATTTCTACATCATATTATAAGGATATTGTAGAGAACTAATCATGTAAACAAATTATTTTGGTCCTTTAATATATATTAAAATTTTGTTGTTATTTTTTAATATACAATTATTAACTTTTCATGATGTATTATTTATCATTTATTATAAATCACGACACAACCATATAACGCCCCATTTAAGTCACGATTATAAGTTAATTAAGGTACAACCGTTCACGCCCCGTTTAAGTCACGGTTCAGCTACATAATCCCATCATTCGTACTAATTTAATCTAATGACACGCACATACTTCGTATTCATTTAGGTCAAATTTCGTTTGCATACTAGCCAAAGTAAAAGCCCACTGTATGACAAATTCATTCAGTGATTTGGATTGCGACACTCTACTGTCCATTAGTGTTGTTGATAATGCTTCATCTTTTATGCAAAATAGCAATTAAATGGTCTATATCAGATTATTATTAAATACGTTAGGTTGGATGTGGGTCGAGATCAAAGTAACGTTTTTAATCTATTTTTATCCTATAAATTAAAACAAAGGTTAAGTTTTAAAGATCAAGTTCAGTAAGTTCTAAGTATGATTTGTTGGCTTTGGGCTGGATCAGATCCAATTAGCTTACGCTAACTGAAAACAGATTGGAATCCAGAATGAAAGGAAAGAGATCGTTACATGACATATAGCTTATGTCATGGAAACGACGTCATCAACCTCTAGTCTGACGAGAGACGGCCGGCACTCACGACTTTGATAAGATTAGCCATTATTTTTAATGATATTATTGTTGTTATTATTATCGTATAGTTGCTAAAAAGAATCCAATTATTTCTTTAACTATCATATTTACATATTTCTATATATTAACACACCACCAACACTTCTTCACACACACACTCCCAACTCCCAAGTGTCTTGTTCTTTGGCGGCGGTGAAAGAAAGTTAAATCGGAGAGAAATGGATCAGGATGGACAAAGCTCCGGCAACGGCTCCGGTTCTTACGCCAACCTTCCTCAACCTCGTGGGAAGACAAAGAATGACATATTGGTCCGAATTGTTGGAGGTTCTTCTTCAACAAGAAATAGCTAAATCGTCCATCATCTTTAGTGACCCTCAAGAGATAGATATATAGCTTGAAGCTGGTCTTTTCTTTTTTTCTCTTTCGTTTTTTGGGTTTTAGATTAAGGTGGCTTGTGTTTGGAGCTCTTCAAAGGGCATGCATGATCTTGTAAATTCTATCTGAATCTAATCAATATATGAAGCTTAATTACAACTCGTTTTTACTTTTTCTTGTTTATTTATGAATAAAAATTAAAAAAAGCCTCAAAATGATAAATCATGAAGAGTGAATATCTGTTTTTAAGTGGAACTTAATATCAAAAAAACTGAAAAAAAAAAAAAACTTTAGCTTTACTCGTGTAAAAATTATAAGTTTATTATAAAATATATATAAATTATATAATAACATACTTTAAATTTAATATTTATTATAAAAATGGTATCGAGAGTATTATTTATTTATAACATTACTTCTTATCATAATATATTAATCTAAAAGTATAATTACAATTACGAATCTATAAAAAAAGGAAAATTTCAACTGTTGAAGGAAAAAACTTCTTCACGGATATATTGTCAGCCATGCATTATCATTTACCACAAATGACTTTTTTGTCTTTTTTACTATTATTATACGAATAATGATAAACAATGTCAAATACGTTACTTTGGTTACACCATTCCAATCAATCAACACACTCTTTAGTGCTTGACAGTGAAAAGAATCCAACTGGGAACACTAGTACCGGAGCAGGTTTTGTATTATTGGATACAGGTCTCAGAAAGTATGAGATAAGAACCAAGTATATATCTCAGCCACCACGTACCACCGTCGGACACGGCGATGGGTTCCTTCTGCTAACCAACACTAAGCTCTTGATGGGGTTTGGTTTGCTCTGTGGATGGATGGATCCTAGCACACACGTAAAACTGATCGATCATTCTCTTTCCTTGTTGTCTTAATCAAAACATTCAAGTAAAGTTTAAGCATATCATACCAACACGTTCTTAAGTTACGTTCCTCAAACTTTGTTTTAATCGATTATGTTATATCAAATTATACGAGTTCGAGCTCGACCTGAAATCTTATGTATAAAAAACATAAGAACATCCAATATATTGCCCACGTGGGTGATAAAAAACATATTAAAAAAAACATAATTCAACTCAATGTATATATCCACTGATTTCACAAAAATCTCCCAAATTCATTTTCAAAGTAGAGTTTTGAGTGGATTGGATTGCCACGCTGCTAACTGTCCATTAGTGTTGTTGATAATTGTTCATCTTTTATGCAAAGCAGGAATCACGTTGAACTAAACCAAGCCGGGTTAAGGCTTAATCTATCATTAAATATGTCATTCTAAGTTTGGTCGGATTTGAGTCGAGATCAAAATAACAATGTTTTGTCTATTTGATTGGGATTGGGTTAAGCTTTCATGCAGGCTCAAATTTTGCTTGAAGCTCAGTTACTTAAGGTATGGTTTGTTGACTTTGGGCTAAATGGGATCCAGTTTCTTGACCTTAACTGGAAATAGTAAATGAAAGGAAGAGATCGTCACTGGGCATATAGCTTATGCCATGAAAACTACGTCATCAACCTCAATAAGATTCGGTTCACACTCACAATTTTGATAAGGTTGGCCATATCATTCTTGTATAAAAAAGTAACAAGTGGCACTAAAGAGAACCAAATTATTTCTTTAAACGTGCATGTTTGTGAACTTCTATAAATTAACACACCACCAACGCATACCCTTCACACACAGAAACATACATACTAGTTAGCATTAGCGAAGTCCCAAGTGTCTTGTTCTTCGGCGGCAGTGAAACAAATTAGATCGGAAAGAAATGGATCGAGACACAGGAAGCTCCGGCTCCGGCTCTTACGCCAACCTTCCTCAACCTCGTGGGAAGATAAAGAACGATATGTTGGCCGGAATCATGGGTGGCTCTTCTTCAACAACAAATAAGTAAATCGTCCATCGTCATCAGTAACCTTAGTTACACCCTCGAGATAGATAGCTTGAAGGTGGTCGCTTTTTCTTTGGGTTTAGATTAAGATGGTTTGTGTTTGAAGCTCTTACAAGGGCTTGCATGATCTTGTAAATTCTATCTGAATCTAATCAATATATGAAGCTTATAAATTAAGGCATAAAAGAATCATCTTGTTATTTTTTTAACAATTTCTGATTTTTAGTGAACCTTTCACTGGGATTTGAACCCAGATGAAATTCTGACTATCTATCAGATAAAAAAGAATGAATAGATCTCATAAGATTCCTAAAAAAATCTTCGATTTCTTCCGAAAGCAGATGATTATTCATCTCCTTCTCATCTTCCTTGAATAGCCAGGACATTAAGAAATATCTAGAAACGTAGTTAAAGGATCGGTCTGATTCTATCTCTGGTAGTTCCATTTGAAGAAAGGAAAGATCCCAAAAAATTGTTCTTTCTTTTAATTTTAGTTATTAAATTTCTCTTTGATTAATCAATGTGTGATATTCCGAATCCACATTATTAATGGAATGAAAATGATATCTGAATTAATCTGATGATCCCTTCATAGAATCCCTTCCTTGATAATTTCTTTTGATTAATTCTTCTTAATTAATGAAAAAAATTAAAAAAAGAAATCATAACGAGTAAGATGAAAATAACCTCAGAAAAAACTGAAAAAATAAATAAATAAAACTTCATCTTCACTAGATCATAAGTTTGTTGTAAAATATATATATAATTTATAATATCATACTTTAAATTTAATATTTATTATAACAACCTCGTCAAGAGTATTATTTATTTATTTAAATTATAGCTTCAAGTTATTGACCCAGTCTTTTTGTAAAAACACAAAAAAAGGTTACGTACTATCTAATCTAATCTTTCTATATCCTGTTTCATTACAGGACTTTAAACTAGGTGTGATGATAATAATAACAACAAAAGAAATACTGTGTATATTATATAACCTGCTCCGAGGTAGCTTTCTGCAGAAGTTACGTTTGATTTTTATTTATATAATTGAGACATTAATTCTTATCATCGAAGTAAATAAATATATTATTAAAAAAAAGGAAACTTCTTCACGTATATGCCGTAAGCAATATTACCAATAACGACAAATAATATCAAATACGTTACTTTCGTTATAAAAATCATTCAACGCACTCTTTTAGCGCTTGACAGTGAAAAGAATCCAACTAGTACCAGAGTAGGTTTGTATTATTGTGATATGTCCCGTGCATACATGCCTTGAGCTATTGTGGCCGGTAAGAAAGTGATATTAGTTGGATAACGTTGGAATAAGTCCATTCAATAATCTCACTTGTTATAGAAGTAGTTTAGGAATTAATTTGCTATTTTCGTAATATCAAGCTCTCTCTGGTTGGATCATCCACACACTTAAAAATGATCAATCATCTATCTTAATCAAAATGTGAATGTAGAATTTAAGCATATCATATCAACGTGATCTTAAATTATGGTCCACAAACGTCGTTCATACTCAGACTAATTTTTGTTTGAATTAGTATCTCCAAATGTGAATGTTGGATGGCTGGAGGAGGATAAAAAAGATAGAGCTGAGTCAAACCTGCACGCAAACAATTTTATTTTATTTTTTACTTACAAAATATCTTAAGAGGGTCTCAATTATAATAAAAGATTTTTAAGTCATTCACACTCAACTAATTTCTGTTTAAATTAGGTAGGTTCCTTATATAAGATAAAACTCTAACTCTAAATTTTAAACGATTGCATATATAAAAAATGTTTAAACTTGCGACTTCACTTAAACGAGAAGAATCCGTTGATAGCTTACTCGCAAGCAAATATTACATATAGCATAAGAACATCCACCGTAATGCACACATGGGCAGATGGGCTGGTCCCATTTGACAAGGATAAGTCGTGACTCATTCAAGTATCAACCCAACCAACTTGATCAATTCTCAATTGTTGCCGTATGTCATACATATCCAGTCAATTTCATCATAATAAATAATTTATTTTAAATATACAATTAATTATTTATTGTGTATTTAAAAATAAGAATTATAGATTTTTCAATGTTTTAAGATCTAGACCAGAAGTTAAACTGATAAGACTAGTGATTTAAGGTTTAAAAAGTTTAATCAGTATTAAATCATTATAAAATTTGTATAAAATTGAAGAATTTAAAATAATATTATAGAAGATTGTCCTAAATTTAAAGTTTAATTGAAAAAGAAAGTATTAATTATTAAATAAAAATTAATTAGTTCACAAAAGTTAAACGATTAATTAAAAAATTGATTAATATTCAAAGCTTTTATGATTAAACCACCCGAACTAGTTCAATTTTTTAATTGTAAAGATTTCTTGTAATATAATTTGTTATATGTTATAACCAAAATATTTTATTATGACTATATTTATTGAATAAAATTTTAATAATGACTTTTTAAGTTAAATATAATTTTTTATTTACAAGTTGTTAACCTTTTAATTTTTTCTATATTTGAGTTTTTTTATTTATAAATTAGTAGGGCCATGATAGGTGAGTAATTAGGTTTCAAATGTTTACTATGTTTTATTATGCATATGAAAAGTAGTAAGTGCATTTATTGAAAAAGAAGACTTAGTTTGTAGTTTAACAAATTAAAAATAAAAATTTTAAATTTTAGAATATTATTTTAAAATAACGATAAAATACAAACAACCTTAATATTATATATAGACTAATTAAATACTATTAAACATTATTCAAATAAATTCTTAAATTCCATTTTTAGTTATATTTAAATACTAAATTAAATGATAAATATTAGATTAAATAAAAATTAAATGATAAATGTTCTTGAATCTGATGCATGTTGTGAGTCAAAACAATCGGAAATATCACACAAACTTTGCCAACTTGATTTCGGGATAGGTTATTTTGTTTCCGAATTCTTGTTTCTACATAGAAAAATAGAAATTTAGGAACAAAAAATTTATTCCTTGTTTATCATTATCATCACATTTTGTTTAAAATCTTGCAACAAAGCGAAATTTTGGAAAGTTATATCGAAAGCAACTTTATCCTTACGTAATAAAAAGATTGCTTTCGGTAAGTCCAAATATAAATCTGACAATAAAAAAATGTTGCAAATAGTTAAAATAAAGAAAAAAAAGTAAAATAAAATAATAACAACTTAAAAAATAAAAATAAAAACAATCGTCCTTTTTAAGGAGCTGTGAATCGAAACTTAATCAATTCAACTTAATATATCCCTTGATTAGACATAAAATCTCCCGAATGCTTTCCAACCTAGACTTTCGAGGGCCTGTTGCGACACTCTTAACAGTCCATTAATAGTGTTGTTAATAATGCTCACCATTTATGCAAATTAGTAATCACCACTTACCAATGTTTAAAAAATCAAATCGGTTGAAATAAATAATTAAAATTTAAAGATTCAACTGATAATGAACCACTATAAAATTGATATATAATAAATAAAAAGTAAAAATAACGTTGGATAAAATAATAAAATTTATGAATAACGGATGATTTATTGCGAATTTTTAGATTTTTTTCTTCTCTCCTATTTTGTTTCGTGATCATTAATTTTCCTTCTTTTTAAAATCAAACTTAGATAATACAAATACTTGAGTGGAAAAAAGATAATTTTAATTTTTTTTGAAAACTTCAAATATTTTTTTTAAGGTCAGAATTTACGAACAAATAAAATGTTTTAAATTTTTAAAATAAATTTTCAATAATAACTTTATCTAGAAGAGATGTACGTTGTGCCGCATGACAGGCGATCATTTGCCGCAAAAGAGATATTTCTATGACATATAGCTTATGTCAAGAAAACTACGTCACCAACACAAAGAGACGCCCCACTGGCACTAACAGTTCTCATAAGGTTGGCCAATCATTTCTTTAAATATGCGTATTTGTATACGTCTGCATTTACCACCAACGCTTAACTCTTCACAGTTCACACACACAGACTAGCGAAGGCTCAAGTGTCTTGTTCTTCGGCGGCGGTGAAAGAAGTTAGATCGGAAAGAAATGGATCGAGACAGAGGAAACTCCGGCAACGGCTCAGGCTCTTACGCCAACCTTCCCCAACCTCGTGGGCAGACAAAGAATGATATGTTGGACCGAATTGTTCGTGGTTCTTCTTCAAACTAAATCATCATCCCTACTTAATTACACCCTCAAGAGAGGAGACAGCTTGAAGGTGGTCTTGTCTTTCATTTTTGTAATCTTTCATCTTTTTGGGTTGTTTTGAAAACAGTCTTTAGCCTTTAGGCTGCGAATCTCGACAGATCTCGCGTCTAGTGGGAGTTTTTCGATTGTTGTCGTATAAGATTAAAGTGGTTCTTGTCTCCTAAAAACGCATGCTTGTTCTTGTAAATTATGTACATGTGAATCTATGAAGCTATCTTAATTTCCTACAACTCGTTGATCCAAACGAGAAATCACGAAGACTGAACGCCCGATATTAAGATGAAATTAATATTAAAAAATAAAATAAAATAAAATAGCTCAAACTTTTAATTTTTAAAAAAATTTTAACTCAATATTATCTGTTTTTTTTTTAATATCTTCAACCCTTTATTTTCTATTTGTTCTTCTAACGACTCAAATTATTCTCACATTACAACGGACTGCATCAATAAGTTCTTTATTTTTAATTCGTTCTTTCGATGTCTTTAGTGTGAGGGAGTCGAGGTTGCGTTATCTAAAATTCAAAAGGTAAGAGTGTCAAGACAACAAACTGAAAACGAAAGGAAAAATTGAAATTAAAGCATAAAGTAGTTAACGCTGTGTAATCTGATTTAGGTTATTTTTAAATAATAGCTTTGTTTTTATTATATGATAAACAATATGGTTTCATTAATTTTCATTTATTGTAATAATTTTAACTTACACATGTATTAATGATTAAAGTTTATGAAATACATGGTAAGCCATGTTTAATTTAACGAAAAAAACCAATATGATTAGAATTAAAAAAAATTGAAAATTTTAGTATTTTATTGCTATTTTTTGAAATTGGTAGAAAATTTTAAAAAATTAAAAATTTTATTTAAATTTCAATTTTCAAATAAAGATTTTGAAATATATGAAAGTAAAAAATATAAATTATAAGAATTTTTTATATTTAAAAATTAAACTAAAAATTAAATCGATAAAATAAAAATTTAAAGATTTAAAATATTTATCGGAATAAAATTTTATTAACGACATTTTAAGTTCTTGATATGTTTTGGTTCGATTTGTGGTGGATCTTCCACACGCTTTAAAGTAATCTATAATCTCCTTTCTTGTGATCTTAATCAAAATAACCATATAAAGTTTAAGCACATCATAGCAACACGATCTTAATTAACGACTCACAAACGTCGTTTTAATCAATTGTATCATATCAACTTCTTGGAGCTCAATTTCAAACTTAACGTTTTGTACAGCATAAGAACAAAACAACATTCAATATAATGCACACGTGGGCTGGTCCCACTTTGCAAGGACAAGTCATGTCGTATTGTATTGACGAGGTCGCATGTAACAAATGCTCTATACCGTCATGTTAATGTGTGAATGAGATGTTTCATCGTAAAGTTGGCATAGAGCATCTGGTAGAGGCCTTGAGATCCTCTGCCCTCAATCACCCAAGCTTCTCTATACTTCCATACATCCAAGCCATCCATTCGAGTCAAATGGATGGCTAGGGACAGAGGAATAGGTCTCTACGGTCCCCTGGTAGAGACAATCTTATCAACCCAACCAATTTTGTCAATTGTTAATTGTGTACACCAAAAGTTCTGGCATTCGAAGGCTCCGCCATTGTCGATGGTCCAATTTCTGGCTGATTCAAAGATGTGCCTGCCTGCAGAACACGATTCTGAAAGCACATCAATGGTGAATGAATCTCCATCACACGAGGCTCAGCTCGATTGGTCGGAAGGGGGTCAAAGAGTAAGTGTGGGCTCTCCCCCGAAATAACCCTATAAATTATAAAAAAAAGGTGAAAAAAATATAAATAGAGACCTAAGTGATTAACAAAAAGTATAGTTTAAATTTGAAACTAATAAAACAAACACTAAACTAAGCACGACATGGTAATTTTTTAAATATTTATAAATAGTAAGTAAATTTATTGAAAAAGAAGATTTAGTTCATAGTTTAAGCATTTTAAAAAATAAAATTTTAAATTTTGATTATTTAAATAGTTTTTAAATAAAATTTAGAATATTATTTAAAAATAACAAATAAATACACATGAACATTATACATATACTAATTAATGCTACTAACATAATTCAAGTGATTTCTTAAATTTCAATTAAATTAATTACACTCGATTTAATTAATAATTTAATATAATTATATTTAATTATTAATTTAAATCAAATATAATTATTTAAAATAGATTTAAATACTAAATTAAATCATAAATATTTGATTGATTAATATCTAATATTTGTATTTTATCGTAATTTTTATGAAAAATTGTATTTATCGCTTACACTTTCTTGAATCCCCACGTGATACTCACGTGACTAAATCGTCGTTTATAAAATTCCCAACTCAAAATTGACAGAAACTACCACTCGTCAAGTTTCCTTCTATTTACTTTTCTCTCCCAAATATCTCCGGCTCAGCCATGCCGATGAACCACAAGGACAACAACTGAAAACAGCCTCTATCAACAAAACAACCGCTGCGTCCGGCCAACCATCAAGCCACTTCACCCAACGAAGACGAGGATGTCTTCCTCGACAAAATTCTCATTGCCCAGGACGAGGATAACCTCATGCTTCGCGGTGTCACTTCTCGAATAGTTAAGTGGTGTCGTCTGGCTCTTTCCAGTTGTTATATCTCTCAATCTTTGAGCATTAGTGAGAAATTTTGGGACTAATTGTGTGATTTTTTGTCCTTCAATGCTAGGTTTTTGTGCAAAGAAATGGTTTTTACATTTTCTTTTTCGTTGTTATGTTTTTGTTAGTGTTTCAGCAGATAGAGATTGGTCATATGTGTAACACCCAAATACCCCCTGGGAGGATACATGGATGCCACCCAAGACAGAACAAACAAAATCAAACATTACA
>JANJEY010141691.1:0-13385 GCA_024703695.1 Erythroxylum cataractarum
TTAATCTGAGCAAGTCATGAGCGGTATCTAGCAACACATCATGACCCCCAATTGACCGGAAAGTAATCGGTTTGATGTATTCATCACGAACCAGATCACGAACCCTTCCATAGACAATTACCGTGCAATTCGTCATTTCACCATCCTATACCCCACTTGGTTATGAGTATGATTAAAGTGTCATTGATTTTCTGAAAACAAAGTAAGTAAAGTTTTAAGTTTTTGAGTTCTGCGAATGATTTTGATGATGTATTAGTATTGGAAAATAAACACATGCATGAGTCATGTAAGTTGAGTGGTTTTGATGAAAGTGAGGATGAGATGAGTTGATAATGTGGTAAAGTAGAGAGGTATAGGAGGAGTAATACAGATTGCATGTAGCTTAAAGAGAAATTTAGTAAGGTGGAAAGGTTCGAATGAGTTGATTGGTTGTGATGAATGGGTTTGAATGGTAATAAATGTAGTAGTAGAGAGAGAAAGCTCATACTACACATTCGATTTTGAAGTTTGATTTTTATTCTTAAGTTTTGAGTTGTTTTAGTGTCAAATAAGTTGCAATCGGTGCGAAAATATAGAGAATATAAATTAGGAATTGATTAATATGAAGAAGAGAGGGAGAGAAATTCTACAAAAATGCAGAAAATGGTGTGCATAGGTGTGACTAGAAGTTTCACACACATGACACTCCTGTAGCAAAAAGGAAAATGAAGAAAAGTTGGTAATTTGTATGAATGAGAATCGGATTTTGATGTTTTTATTGAATTTGGAAGTGCGGAAGATGGTTAGTGCAGTAATGTATTATTTATAATGTGTAAAAGTAAGAAAATATGGAAAATGAATCAAAGAAGAAGAGAAGAAAAATGGTGGAGAAGAAGGATGTCGCGATAGTGCTTCGGCACAGTCGCGATTTGGCTGAAGAGGTTGGCGAATCATGATCGTGCTGAATTGCAGTCTTGCATGTGCACGATCGTGACTTCTATGCTATCCGAAAGAGGTTGTTTTCTGAACATACTTTGGTTTTTTTTTATCATAAATTCTTCACTTTACATCAAAATGACTTGATGCTTGAACTATTGGACTTGAAGCATATTGTTCTACATTTTCACCAAAAATCATAGCCATCTGAAATCAATTGAGAAAGAATGAATGATAAAATTGGGACTAGATCTAAATGGGTATGCACGATCATGACTATTTTTGATTTGAATGCATGGGTTTGACTGATGGTCGCACGCTCATGACTGAATTAATGTGGAGTGCACGACTGTGCACAAACATTGCACATCCGTGACTCAACTGCTCTTAGTTGGGTTACATCATGATGTGCACCCGAGATCTGTTGCACACTGAACATCTTTCTTTCTTTTGTCTATAACTCCTTCTCTAGATATCAAAATGGAATGAGCCTTAAACCAATAGATTCCTAACACATTTTCCTAACTTTCAATAAAAATTGGTAGTCTTTAGAATTTATTTGAAAAATATGTATAGAATGAAAGTGACAGAATCTGTTGGAAAAGTATGAACTGGAATGTTTTTACTGAACACACTTTGGTATTTTACTTATATCTGGATTTGTAGATTTCCAAATGGAGTGATTCTTAACTTGGATTAAACTAGAGTCATAAGGCTACAAATTGTGTGAAGAGATTGAATTCAAATTCTTCCTCTACGAGTTTCAGAATCTGATTGGAATTTGAGATAAGAATTCCATTGAAGCTTAAGTATAGTTAGAGACCTTTTGAATATAATTTTCAGTTTACAGAACCAAATGGAATGATCTTAGTCGCATTAGAAACTTAAGACATAGGAGAAGAACTTTCTAGAAGGAAGTGTTATCAAATTTTTTGGGCATCATTTTCGGAATCCAACTCTTGCTCTGATACCATATCTGTTGGACCTCGAACTTCCTAATTTTGGAGCCCAACATTTGGAACCATAAGACTTGAGCGTGCATATTATCTTATAGGGTTATTTCCATGAACCCTTTATTGGGACTCATTTCTAGAACCCAACCTCAGATTGATAAATCAAAAAACAAAGTGGGCGAAAACGAAAGAAATCAAAAAGCTTAAACCAAAGGAAGCGGAAGGCTCGGAAACAAAGAAAACAAAAACGCTTAAGGACAAAACTCTTAACTCCAACATTCGAAAATGCATACTTTACAAAAAAAACAAACTTCAACTTTCATGAAGACTTTAAGAGCAATTTCAGCCTCTATATAGATCAAAATTTCAATCAAAGTTTCTGTCTCATAAATTCACCCTAAACAACATCAAGACTTCAAAAATTCATATCTTTCAATTCCCACATCCAAAAATGGCATATTATACGTCATTGAAAAGCTACAAAATTTCTCTATAACCTTCAAGAAGGCTACTTGATCCAATTTAACCTATATCAGTCCAAAATTTGCCTCAAAGCTAGCATACACAAAACCTACCCTTATGGACATTTTCAAAAACAAAGCAAAACATCTGAAACTTCAAATGATCATAACTTTCAACCTTGATATCAAAAAATGTCATACTTTATAGCGATATAAAGCTTTCAAGAAAAGCTATAACTTTCATGAAGATCATTTTATCAAAATCTATCTAGATCAAACCAAAAAAATTCACAAAGTTTCATATCAATAATACAACTTTCTGCTACTATTCATCCCAAAAATTTCAGACTTTTGATTCTTCAAAATCTAACACTTTCACTATTCATTTCTTGATTTTTAATTCCATTCAAATCAATACTTTTCATCACCCACAACACAAACCTACACAAACACCAATTTCGAACCAAAATAAATGTTCATGCTTTAACCTCAAAATATCATTTCAAAATCTTGAATTTTCCTTTTCTTTGCATATGAAAATAAAACCACCAAATCCTCATTTAATCTTATTTAATAATTCAAAATTTCCAAGAAAAGTTTAGGGTCCAACAGTTTGTCATTAAAAGGGCATTATTGCTTAAAATTGGATTTATTAATTTGATAAATTTTGTTTATGTTATTATCTTACAACATGTGGCTTATTTATAAGCTATGAAACCACTTTGTGGAGAAAAGGTTAGAAGAAGCCACTGATTATTAATCTAGGATAAAGTTGAGCTTAAAGGTTACGTCGAGCTATCGATGTTAAAGAACTGCTACATGGGAGGTAACCCATGAGTTAGTTTTAATTTTATTTCAATTTTGATAATATCTTTTGTTTCCTTTTGTATTAGTATAGGATTTTATTTTCTGTTCTTTTTATCCTTTTCTTTTATATTTTGTAAAGATGTTAGTTTAAACTTGGATGGATCTACATCTGTCACAAGCAGGAAAGTGCCAATACCCTCTCACTTTTTTATAAATGCTAATATTGTGTACATTGGGGACAATGTACATATTTAAGTTTGGGGATGGGTTTATTGAATTTTAAACTGATTTGTTCAAGTTTATTATAATCCTGATTATAAATTTTATTAACTGATATCTTGAATTGGTTAAGATCTGTCCGTGAATACTATATGTTATTATTGAATACTGATTTGAATTGGTGTGCAAAAAGATGATGTTTAAAATGAAATTACTTTTCTAAGTCATATTTTTTGTAATCATTAAAATATTCAAGTTGAATGAAATTAATATTGCTTACACAAATATACCCATATTTTTTTTGTGAGTTTTAAAGCTTAAAGAGCAATTTTTCAAAATTTTTAAAAGCTCTTTTTATTCTTTCTTGCATGGGATATTGTATATACTAAGATGATTCTAGAAATTTTATTATGCATATTAAGACTATATTTATTAAATTAGAAGAATTAATATGATAAAGGCACTTAGATTTACTAACTTGCTTTAGCCTTTTCCTTTGAAAATTACCATACTCAATTTGACTTTTAGGAATAACCAAGTTAAGCCTTAGACTTTTTCATTGATTAAACCCATATATTAACCTTTATCCTATCTTTTCTTTGAAAACTTATTATTTTTTTGAACTTTAAAGGTTATTTACTTTATTTATTTATTGAGACTTGAAATGTGTGAAAGGTTCAATATTTGCTAAATTGTGGTACTAATTAGAATTTTGAAAAAAAGAAAAAAGAAAAAATAGGAATAAGTATCTAGTATCTTTAGATTTATGATGAAAGGACCTATGTCTTGTGTAAACAAGTCTTATAATGCTTCTTTGAGTAAATTTCCTTCACTTCTTTTATTATCCCATTCATACCTTACCTAAGCCCTATTATAACTTACACAAAGACCTTTTGATTTTTTTTTCTAGTTTGTACATAAGTGGTGGAGATGTGATTTTATTACAAGCCTATAGTGAGAGTTCTACTATGCATTGATTGAGAATTTTGACGCTTTTCACGTTGAGTGCATTGAGTAAAATCTTAGTTTGATTTCAATCTGATTGTTGATGTGATTATTATTAATATTACTTGAGAAATTAATTTTAGGAAAACTTCAATCTGATTGCAAGCTAATTTGATTCAATATGATATGATGATGTATAGTATAAATGCATATGTTGCAATTGATGAAGGATTGATGTTGTAACTTTGTAATTTGGATTATGGATTGTTTGAGGATAAGAAAACTTAAGTGTGAGGATGTTTGATAGATGGATATTTGACTATATTTTACCAAACATATTTGGTATATTTTTCTTGATATTGTATACTTTTATCATATATTTGGTACTTAATTTTCTCCAAGTGTGTATGCAAAATGATAATTGCCTTTGTGGACTAAAGGAGAAGAATTTCGGTGACAACATGGCGTAAAATGAAGAATAGACAAATATAAAGGAATGCACAACTGTGCGTATGCTCGTGCACTTTACTATGGCCATGCATTTTCATAATATCCGGAGAATTCTGGTTATGCACAATCTAATGCATGGCATAACCAAAATTCTCTAGATCATGCATCTCCCTAGAGGTCGTGCATTAGACTGTGCATAACCAGAATTATTTGGATCATGCATTAGACTGTGCATCCCCCTAAAACCCTAAATTTTGTTATAAAGAGACATTTTGAGAGATGAATAAGAAGACAGTTAGTAGGGAGTTGTAGAGGAGATGAAGGGAGGCAATTTTATATGTGGAACTCATTCTCTAGGTGTGATTTTGGTCCAAAGAAGTGGAAAACATGGAGAAATCATCGAAAGATCCATCAAAATACAAGACCAAACTTTTACATCGCAAGAACATTCGATAAAAGACAATAAGGGATATTTAGAATTATGAACCTATTTTTTTATTTGTATTTCTGCTTGTATAAGTTTGAATTTATAATCGATCATGTGTAACTAAACATCGTATTAGTATTTAGGTTAGATGAACCTTATCTTAATACTTTGATATGATTTGATTCTTTTATCAATATAGTTGGTTGTTTGATATATTGTGATTTAATTACGCTTTTTATTTATGTTCTAATAACCCGAGAGTATTAGATCATAGTCTGATTTCATACTTAAATATTGAGAAATCCTAGTATGAATAAATCTACTGTAATTAGAAGGAGTTGATTGCAACCCTAAAGATAGGATGATATAAATCTTCCAGATTAAGGTCAAACCTAATAGGGGCTCATAAATAGGTAACACAATCCTATAAGATTTAACATGAGTAATTTAGTTACATACCTTAGGATTAGTTGTTAAGAGACTCAAGGTCAGCTATTAGTATACCATAGGAGTCTCCACAATCCAGTACATCAACAAAACAATTGCACGATAAAAGATCAATATGTCAAAGTTTAAGGGGATTGAAACCTAGATACTAATTTCTAATAACGATAGTTGTTTTAAGTGAATTCCACTATCTTTCCATTCATTATCATTTCCTATTTCTTTAATTGTTTTAATTTTTATTTTCTTTTTATCAAAAATCTTAAATCAATCCTTAGGCTAGATAATAGGAGAAGGTAAGTACTAGTATGCATAGTCTTTGTGTTATCAACCTGTACTTGAAGGTATTAGCTACAATCATGCCATGCACTTACGATATTACAATATTAACTAACACAAAAAGGTCAATCAAAGTGCCACCATAATATTAATTGCCACTCTTATTGCCTAACTCAATATAAACCTTGTTTTTGTGAAACTAAGCACCTTTCCTCTAGATAGTTTCATTTGGAGACCAAGCAGCTCTGAAAAACTTGGGCAAGTGGTCCAAGATACTATTACAAGAGATGTGTTTTTTACAAGGGATAGCAGGTGGATAGAAAAAAAAAAAACAGCACCTTGGTGATTACAAGAAAACAACACCTTGTTAGTTTTGAATTAAATTGGGCTTATGAAAGGATGATTTTTTTACAAGGAATAATAAATGAATATGGTTTTTGGATTAAAAACTCAATTGGATATTTTTCTCTAGAGATAGCTAAATTCTTATTTGGGATTCATTGATGTTAGAGAGGAATACACATAACTTAAAGAGGAAGAATTCTTACTTAGGATTGATTGATGATGGGTAGGAACATATACGTGTTGAAGAGGAAGAGGATTCTATAGAATGGGAAAATATTAAAATGACAAAAAATATTAAAATGAGATTAACAATCTAAGATTTGAACATATTTATTATGACAAATAAAAATTTTATAATCCACTAGAATTGTTTTGGCTATGAAAAATAATTTATAGATAAAATAATAACATTACATCTTGAAATCAAATGCAGAGAATAAATTATTCATGGCTAATAGGTTTTTAGAAAGTTTGCAAAATGTTTTTTCAGGGCTAGGTGGGATCTTGCTTGATCTTGTGACTTGCAATTTCATGGTCTTCACTCTTGGCTCTACTTCTTGAGTGTCCTGCAATGAAAAGCAATAGTTTGCAATATCAATTGTCCTAGAAACAAAGTGAGTGCAATTACTAACTAATTGTGACAATTTTACCCTCAAACTACATTAATTCAAAACAAGCACTCTTAAGCTAAATTAAGCACAATATCCAACAAAGAGAGCTGAAAAGTATAACAAAAACTATGAAAATATCACTAAATACTATAGAAAACTTGGGTTCAATCAAATTTATCCACATTTAAACCTTTGTACTCCTGGACATAGCTCATAAAAGTTAAAGAGATACAAGAAAATGCCAACGATACTTAAAAGTGAGAGTAGAAAATTAGTAAAACGACTTTCTCAAATATCAACCAAAGCAGACTGAAGGAGCTTCAAGAAGACAAATGGTATAAGTATTTAGTCCAAGAGATTAAGCGAAAGAGATTTATCACAAGGGAAACTGTTTAACTCTCAACTCACTTGTTTTGGGATAATTTCACTCTAAAATCTACTTAGTCCATTCTCTATCATAAGCTTGTGATAGTTCTACCCGTCTAGTACAAAAACCATAATTTTACAAATCAAGAGGACTTTCAGGGTTATAATGGTGAATAAAAGCCAAGTGAAATGGATGGAATAAAAGAAAAAAGATGACTAACATGCATCATAACTATTCTCCTCAATGAAACAAGCATAAACTATTCTAAAGAAAAGATTTAAAATTCTAACATAGTAACATTTTTTTTACTATTTATTCTATTTCCAAATATATGTTTATAGTTTTTTTAAAACATAATTGAATTCTATACTTCAAAATAGTTGTTCAAACAAATATCATAATTCAGAGTCAAACAAGATTCCTCAAATGTTCGATGAAACTACTTAGGAAACTCAAAACTAATACATTTGAAGTACTAAAGATCTCCCCGTTTACTCTTCACTGCCCACAAAAACACTCAAGAACTTCTAGTACTTATGAACTATGGTGGTAACACACCATCACACTAGTATGGTAAAAGACACTATAGCATAACATATCTAGCCTAAGCCACAAGAGTACTAGTAATGGTTGACTCGTATTTCCCGACTAGAGGGAGTTTTTTTTTTGGTTTTCTTGTAGTAACGAGCCAACCAATGAATCCTACTATCTGCAAAGATCAACTTAAACTTATAAACTGGAGATAAAATATTTACATCAATTTATAGAAATGTGCACGCACTCAAAAAGATGGTTCAAGGGGCTAGCAATGGTTAAGTGTTTGGGGCTTGTGTTTAGGTAAGAAAGGTTTTGAAATGAATGCCTTTATCATATTCACAAAATTTAGTTCATCAAGTCTTGATTAAGAATTACAACAAGTTCTAGAGAGATATGAAATTAAGTAGATACATACAAATGAAATAATTCAGGCCCAAATATCCTTCCAACAAGGTTAGTATCTCAATTAAGCAATCTTAAGGTTTAAAAACACATAGCGTCACTTTCTTAGCGTACCCTCACTTAACTCTCGTCAAAAACATTGAAAATGGAATTAGCCAAAAATCAACTATCACTTAAAAACATGAATGGTTTTCCAAAAGCACATATAAAACTTTGAAATTTTCAAAACTTTCAAAACACATAAGTGTTAAAAATCTAATTTATGAGAATTGTTGAAGTGAGGGAATAAAAGTAGTGAGATTTTTTTATATTGAGATTGGATTGGCAGTGGTGAAATTGGAATTTGTCACTACGAAGGGTGGTTGAGAAGAGATTGTAAATGAGGGGGCTTTGCCATGGTGAAGTATGTTTGAGAAAAAAAAATTGTGAAAACTAGAGAGTTTCGCTGCGGTGAAAGGTGGCAGAGATATAGAAAAGATGGAAAAATGTCATGCAATTTCAAATTCACCTAAAAAACCAAGTTCAAAACTTTAAAGATAACGCACAAATGACTTGCTTAAAAGAACTTTCAAACATAGATATTCCTCCTCCATACTTCAACATAATATTGTTCTCAATGTTGAAACAATCAAAACACAATAGTGTAGTGAATATAAACAGTAGAGCAACTAGAAGATAAAGCATGGGGGCAATCAAAACACAATGAGAATTAGCAAAACAACATCAGTAGCTAATAAAATAAATCACATAATCCAGAACAGGCCAGTGCAATCCATGGAAAATAACATAAAAAAGTTAACTAAGTATCTAGCAAACTCAAGATTGAAAACATAAAGACTCAAGGATAAAACAAAAACACATAAAACAAAAAGACTCGAGACTAGTATGCAGGCTGATTAGCTTCGAACCAAGACGGTCTTGTTTTAGATAGGTTTGCTCCAAACGTGCCCGCCCCAAATGTTCTAGCGCTGCTCATCGATTCATCCTCATCATAGGGCAGTTGGAATTGTAAGCGTTACAAACGCTTAAAGCATCCATGCGACGATGATAACGCTTGTCTTGATCATGCATAACATCTCTATCCTTCTGCCGCTTCATCTCCTGCAAGAGAGTGACATGGAGTTGGTAGAGATTAGCAGAAAGTCTGTCAATCTTGCCAACGAGGGTCTCTAAAGTGACGGGCTCAGGGGCTTCCTGAGCTAGCTGGCCTTCCTCGGCCGCTAGGGTTGCACCAACATCATAAACAGGTAAGGGAGGGGTGGTGGTTCAAAGGCAGGTTTTCTAATGTAGTCAAACGTAGAGAGTGGGGCTGGGTCAAAATAACTATCATTATCAAATTCAGGGACATCATGGGCATGGAAAATGTCAGAGAAAAGGTGAGAGAAGGCTATGGCATCGGTAAGTTTGGGTGTGTTGATGGAATCATAGAGGACGGAGGCGATAGTATCAGCTATGTTGACTAAACGACCAATCATTAGGAGGTAAATGTAGATGGCTTGGTGCTTGGTAATGTTAGCTAGGTGGGTGGTGGCAATGTTGTTGTTTTAAACCAAGTGCAGCCAAAGATGAGTCTCTGGTTGCAACTTAGAGCATTTAAGGTAGAATTCGGTGTGACGTGGTCGCTGCCAGTCAATGCCCTCTTCACAGAGGGTGTGGACAATATCGACCATAGGGTATTTATGGATGAGTTGATCGTAATGGTAGCAAAGACATGGAGGAAGACCATAGTGGTGGCAGATATTGACAGTAGTGAAGGCTTGTGGCTCTTTAATATCACGGAAGTTAATGTTCAATTGATCGTGGAATCGGGCATAAGTGAAATAATGGCGAACGAACTTATCATTACCTAGGGTACACTCCTGAACTGAACCAATTAATTGGGAGGCATGAAGTTGATGGACAAAAGGGTTGTCTAAGGGGGAAGGGGGGCCTAAAGGAAAAGGTTGCTTTTTAATAAGAGGTCTAGCATCGATTTTTTCGTACATTTCCTCAAAGGTATTTATCAGGGGAGTCAGACTCACTGAAAGGGACAGGTTTTTTGTTCGAGGCATTTTCTTGTAGAGAACACATAGATAAACAAACTAAACAAACAAACATAGCAAGTTAAAACTGACAACCTAAGTAAATAACAATGCTTACTCAATGATTCAAAGGTTTTCAAAGAACAAGAAAGTTCAAAATTTGAAAGAAAAATGCCGAAAGGGTAAAATGCACTATGGATCATCATATAACCTAACACTTACGTAACTGAAACAAAACTAATCTAAACCTGGAATTAAAGAAAGAACTAAATGTAAAACTATTCTACCCCAAACACCAACAGAAAATAAAATAGAAGAAATAAAGAAAATGGAAGAAGAAGAGAAGATGAAGATACTTATGGAGAGGAGGAAGAAATCTGTGTAGAAAGAGGCCGAGAAGCATAGGGATTAGAAGGTAGTGAAGGGTATAGGAGTGGGAGATGGAAGAGGAGGGAGAAGAGATTATTGGATGGAAGAGAGAAGAAAATCACATTGGTTATGTGTATTGAAACCGAATGTGGAGAGTTGGAAGGATTAAGGGGAGTGGGAGTGTGAAAAGACAAAAAATGGTAGGAAGAATATGAATGGGTAAATGATATATAGGCCAAAAAAATTGAATAAATGAGAGGGGATCTCTGCAGATTCTATCTTCGCAAGTCACCGTGGTAAAGAACTCTTGAGAGGAATAGAGGAAGAAATAGGAGGACTTCGTTGCGGCGATGTGGAGTGCAAGCCACAGCAATGATATCCCGATAGGAAAGAGGAAGAAATAGGAGGACTTCGCTGCAGAGACGTGGAATGCACACCACATCAAAGATATCCCAACAGGAACACAAAGAAATTAGGGGAACTTTACCTCTATGAAAGTAGACCGAACTTAAAAAGACAGACAAAAAACTTCAGCAAAGAAATAACAAACATGACAAAGAAACACAGGATGCTGGCTAGATACTCCGAAAACCTTTAAGTGCATATATATGGTGATAAGGTACCAAATAAGCTCAAGAAAAGAAAATACAACACAATCAACAATACCAAACTTCTCCAAACTTGAAGATATATTATACATCAAGGCAATTAAGCATAGCAAAAGAAGGTAAGAGACAGAACTAGAAGGGGATATTATTGAATTGAAAAACTTCTAATTAAACTAAAAACTAAACTATTTTTCCTACTGGGGTAGTTTCTCCCCTACACTTTCTTAGCAAACTAATGCACTAAAATATGTCATCAGCAATCACAGGGCAAAAGTAAGTAAACAAGTGAAGGAAAGAAACAACCTGAGAGTTATGGAGGTTTCTGGTTCTCATGGTAAAGCTTCAACAGATGACCATTCACCTTAAGCTTGGATCCAGTCTCTTCATGTAGAAGCTTCACCATACAAAAGTTATGCACCTTTGTGACTGTGTACGGCCCATCCTAACAAGGGTTAAACTTCCCTTGCTTAAAAGTGAAACGAGCCTTAAACAACAACACTTTGTCAAGTTCTTCCTCAGGAGAACTTTATCGTGCACAACCTTTGTTTTCTTCTTTTAGAGTTGAGAGTTATCATATACCTCTAGCCTCAACTCTTCCAATTCTTGTAACTGTAGCTTTCTCTCCATCCCAGAAGGTTTTAAGTCCATGTTGCACTGCTTGACTACCCAATATACTTTATGCTCCAACTCCACTGGCAAGAGGCAAGCTTTGCCATAATTAAGCGGTAGGGAGACATTCTAATTGGTGACTTGTTGGCAGTCCGATAAGTCCACAGTGCTTCTTCTAATCTCAAGCTCCAATCTTTTTTTGGATGGCTTTACTATCTTCTCTAAGATATGCTTCACCTCTCTATTATATATTTTATCCTGACTATTGGTTTAAGGGTGATACGCAGTAGAGACTTTGTGAGTTACACCAAATTTTGGAAATAGGTTACTAACTACCTTATTACAAAAGTGTGTACCCCTATCACTCACCACAGCCCTTAGAAACCTAAACCTACAGAAAATGTTGGACTAAAGAAATTTAGACCTTTTTTGGGCATCATCTTTTATAGTAGATACAACCTCTATCCATTGGACACATAACCTACAGTTGAAAGGATATATACAAAACCAAAAGATGGAGGAAAGGGAACCATGAAATCAATCCTCCAAACAGTAAAGATTTCGTAAAACAATAAAGGTTGTTGAGGCATTTCATGTCTTTTACGTAACCCTTAACATTTGTCACAGGACTGAAAAATGTAAAAGAATATTTAAAAAGGGTTAGCCAGCCAAAACCAGAGTGTAGAATTTTCCTATATGTTCTCTTTACACTAAAATGCCCTCCACAAACCATGGAATGACAAGCTCAAATAATGACATCGAATTCTTAACTAGGCACACACTTTCTTATGACTTGGTCACTGCACATCTACCATAGATGAGGTGTAATAGCCCAGACCACCCACTTGCAGATATTGTTCTCTTTGTGCCCAACCCTCTCTGGGGTCCAGCAACCTCACAGTTTTGTTCCTCCCAAAGCCCACCCGACTTACCACAGGAAAACGTGTTTGTAAGGGAGAGGTTTCCACGTCATTATAAGGATTGCTTCGTTCTCTTCTCCCGCCGATATGGGATACTAAGTATCCACCCTACTCAAGAGGCCTATCATCCTCGCTGGCATATGCTCAAGTACTGGCTTTGATACCAACCGTAATAGCCCAGGCCACCTGCTTGCAGATATTGTCCACTTTAGACCCAGCCCTCTTTGGTGTACAATACCTTCATGATTTTGTTCCTCTCGAAGCCCACCTAGCTTACCATAGGAAAATGCGTCTACAAGCGAGATGTTTCCACATCCTTCTAAGGATTGCTTCATTCTCCTCTCCCACCAATATGGATGGTCTAGGCTGTTATAGTACCAGAGTGGTGTAGCGGAAATGGACCCAGAGAGGGCTGGGCCTAAAGCAGACAATATCTACAAGCAAGTGGTCTGGTCTGTTACAGTTGGTATCAAAGCCAGTACCCAGGCATATGCCAGCGAGGGTGCTAGGCCTCCTAAAGGGGGGGATACTTAGTATCCCATATCGGCTGGAGAGGAAGTATCCCGTATCGACTGGAGAGGAGAATGAAGCAATCCTTATAAGTGAATTAAATCACACGTTAGTACAATGCTTATAATACGATAGTGAATACACGAGAAGGGGGGGTTGAATTGTGTATTCCCCTTTTTGAAAACT
>JANJEY010141902.1:0-13345 GCA_024703695.1 Erythroxylum cataractarum
GAAAGTATTTGAACACTTGTTACAGAAAAATATCACTCAGCTAAATCACTTTTTCTCACGTAGTGATTTTTCTCACTGTTTCGTGTAAGTAACTGTAAGCTCTTTGTGAAACTGTTTTGTATAACTTTTCTTAATTTTCAGTAACTTCCAGTAACTTTTGGTAACTTTGTAATCTTCGACTTTGACTTGTATTTATAGCCTTCGTCTCCAACTGCTTCTTGATTCTTGAATCTTGAATCTTTGCGTCTGCGTTTGCGTTTGCTTTGCATTTGCGTCTGCGTCTGCTTTTGTATTTGCGTCTGCATCTGCGTCTGTTTTGCATTTGCATCTGCGTCTGCTTCTGCTTTGCATTTGCATCTGCATCTGCTTTTGCTTTGCATTTGCATCTGCGTCTGCTTCTGCTTTGCATTCAGTTATTTCAACTTCATCTGTGTCTGACTTCGTCTATTTTATTTTTCTTTGTATTTGAACTCTTTTTGTTATACATCAAAATCATATTTAAGTAAAGTCATTTTGACTTAACAATCAATATATTACTAGCACATTTATTTCTACCTCTCTATGAAAGTTTATAGCTTTTGATGCTGATTTGAAAAATATTGATTGAATCAAATTAAGGTATTGGATGGAAGATTAGGAATTGTGATTTTAATGGATTTAGTGAGGTATAAACCTAAGTATAAATTATACTTAGATGACTCTTGATATGGGACTGATTTTGTGATGAAACTAGTGGATAAATACTAGGATTGTCATTGAGAATGCATTGTACATAGTCCATATACACATTTGTGCATAAATAAATTCTTATAATTGTGTAATTATTAATGTGTATATACCGTGTGTATTGCATAAATAGAATGTGTAGGATAAGCATCAGTATTCAAATGTTTCCAGAACTTGGAAGCAAATGCTAATCTAAAGCTTACTGTGAGTAGACCTAGATGGTCTTACTTTACTGTTTGTTTGTTTACATGATGTATTGAATGATTATAAATGTGATTTTATTGTGATATATGACTGGGATATTAAAGTATTACTTGTGAGTGAATTTGATTGAAATAAGTGTACATAAATTGATTGTTAAATGATAGACCACAGTTGATGATAAATGTGTTCTAAATGTTCTTTTGCATATGAATAAAAATGTGATTCTCAACTTTAACATTGAATGTCGGACTAAGGTCCGATGATATGCGAATGTCATTGAATGAGAATATACAAATGTGATTGAATGAGAACATACAAATGTGATTGATGCATTCCATTTCATAAATGCATGAAAGATAAAGGCAGTTATGACCAAAGTAGCAACTGAAAAAGAGCTTAAAGCTCATATTGTGAAAAAGAGCCTCAAGTTTAGAATGTGATTAAGAAATAAAGGCTCACTATGTAAAATGAGCCCGCTATCTCCAACGGATACGGGATAGTTATCAATGAGCTTGGTATCTATAATAGATACGGGATAGTTATTAATGAGCCTAGTATCCACAATGGATACTAGACAGTTAGGCACTCAGTCACAACAAAATAACAAATAAAAAGTGAGTCTCATGTGCACTGCATATGCATGGTATGAATGATTATAATATGTTGAATGTAAAATGTGAAATGATTGATTGAGTGTATGTGATCCAATGTGATTATTAAATAAATGATATGAATTATGTATTATGTGACTGGGTGAGCCATCGAGGATGGTCACTCACTGAGTTCGTAAAACTCACCCAAAATTTGCAAATGTTTTTTCAGGCTCAGAAGAGTACCCTGTTAGACAAATGGGAGTATACCTACTAAATTCAAGTAAAGGATAGAGGTCAGGATCAATTCGCGTCTGCATTGTATTTCTTTATTATCGTAATGAATTGTATATTCCACAAATTTTTGTTTCATATGTATTTGAATAGTTCGGTATGTAATAACTTTTGAAATTGGAAATATTTTGTATTTGAATTTGGGGCCAAGTGACTAGTGAAATTCTGATGAGTTATGTACTGGCTGTAACTTTGTGTTTGAAAATATTTATGCATAAAATGGGTCCGAAATTGATTACTGATTTTTGTGTACGCGTATGAAAGTTGTGATTGATAATTTTTTTGTACTGATTTTTCGAGTGGTTGACTGTTTTAGCATACCACCCTTGCGAGATCTACACTCGGACATCACTCAGGATGTCAGGTATGTGTCTCGAGAGAGTGGGGTATTACATGGTTGACAAATGGCTAGAATAAATGAGTAACAAGTGGTGGTGTAGTTAAGTGACAAATGGACCAAACATAAACTGACAATCGGTAGTTAAAGGATGAGACATATGTCTTGGATCTTACCATGACAAGTGTCATGACATGTGTCTCACTTCCTCAACACACAATTACACTCACGATTTTTACACATGAATGACCACATTTTCTCTTGTTCTTGTTACTTGCTACCTTTTTCTTCCTTCTCACCATCGACATATCCACACAATCTCCATAACCTTAACTTTAGCCAAAATTATGCACTTTGCCACTTTAAAATCCTATTCCCTTCATCTTGTGATTGAAACATTTTTTATTCCACCTTATTATTGGAGTATGCTTTATTCTTTCATGTTTGAAGGACTAAGTTAGCTTGATGATTGAGGAGGTCTAGGTTTAAACAAGTAAGTGATTTATTGACCTATTGTGATATATGTTAGCATAACAATCATAATGATTAAATTGAGATGAATTGCATGTAAGGTTGAAGATGAAGTATGTTGGAAATTTAATGAATGGATAGGTTGTTATATGGATGAATTAAATTGAGAATTGAAGTGTAATAAAGGCAAATTTATGCTAAAGAAAGATGCTAGAGTAGTGTCATTGAAATAAGAAAGAACTAGGATTAGATGAATACAAGTGAATGAAGGATTCTATTTAGTTTTTGATGCATAAAAGATAAATTATTTATGAGTTACCAATTAAATGATTTTGAATTGAAATTAGAGATGAATTGATGAGGATTTGAAGTATGTTTAAGGTATAAATGAGGTATAATTGATGGACTACCATGAAGGTGTTAAATTTTAGAAGAAAAGCTAAAGGAAAATAAAGGTGAACTTTTAGTTCACCTATCCCATGATTGTGGGAATTGTATTAGTTCCTTCCCATAATTGTGGCAATGCTTGGAAGTGATAAAAATTGTGTTTTGTGTTCTTGTTGAATCATATAAGGATAAGGCACTACACATTGGTGTATCTTAATTGGATTAGGGCTTAAAATGAACTTAGTTTGATGTTGAATCAATTGACTAAGTATTTGATAAGTTTAGGTTATTAATTGATGTTATAATTTAAGGAATGGATTGTTTGATATCAATGTATATGAATTTGGGAAGTATGAGTTATGAATGGTATAAATATGTTCTTATAAATGCAAATGTGATTCAAAGGATATGAACCATGTGAATTAGGTATAAATGAATGAGAATTGGGAAATTGTGTGAATGTATAATGCTAGAAAAGAATTGGTGAATGTAAGATTGATGAATTGAGAATAATCAAGTTTAATTAAAGTATAAACCTAATTTTAAACTAGCTATATACAAACTATAATGCATGAATGATCAAGACTTGTGATTAAGGATACATACCTGGGAACGTCAATTGAGCATACATTGAACATGACTTGTGCATGTGTGTGTGTGTGTGCGCGCGCTCATGTGTGTGTGTGTGTGAATGATTGAATAATCCTATGATTGATAAAATTATTAATGTGTCAAATATGTGTGTATTGCATGAAGATAGATACATAAGTTGATCACCAACATCCAGACATTGTCAAGTCATCAAGGTAATAGCTTATCTAGAGCGTACTATGAGTTAACCTAGATGTTCTCACTATGTTTGAGTTGTTTTTAATTAACTATCAAATATTGAATTGTTATTAACATAAATGTGATAATTCCAGACTTTATTAGTCCTAGAAGTTTGATATTCGGGAATGTATTGGAAGTATTTTGTAATTGTATGTGAATATATAATGTGTGACGAATTGAATGATGAATGCAGGACTTAGATTCAAAGAATGTGATATGTGACTTGAGCACACTGAATGAGAAATACTGAATGCATACTATGTAATTTATTGCATCTCATTACATTGAAATGCATGAACAAATAAAGAAGTTGTCACCAGAGTAGCCACCATATGAAAAAGAGCTTTAAGCTCAAAATTGTGATAAAGAGCCCAAGTTCAAATTCAATGATCCCGGTATTCACAATAGGTACATAACATAAATGGGCTTGGTATTTGTGACTAGTACAAGACAATACAGGCGCTCATTCATAACAAAGTAAAAATCAATTGGAGTCATATGTCCATTTGCATATGCATCCTTACATATTAAATGATCAAATTGGCATGACTTATTGAACTAAGGTGAGTTAATGAATTGTCTAAATATATGAAGTATGTGATGTGATAATTAATACTATATGATGTGAAATACTTGTTGAAATGAGATATGTTTTGCTTATGTGTTTCTGACTTGAGTGAAAGCATCAATGATGGCTCACTCACTGAGTTTTCAAAACTCATCAAAATTGCAACATTGATTTTTTAGGTTCAGAGGAGACCTAGCTAGTCTAGTTGAATCAGCTTCTGTATTTAAACTTGGGTCAGTGTCAAGATCAGTTGTACCTATAATTGTCATCGGTTATTATGTATCAAAGAATTGTATCTCTCAACTATTGTACAATGTAAATGTGAATTTTGGAAATGAAATGACATTCGAGAATTTATATGTCTGTGAATAAAGATGGAACAAAATGATTATTGGAATGTTTTATGATATGCGTGATGGTTTAAAATGTTAATAAATTGATTTGATCGTCTTAACGTGTCATTCTCATAGGTTATATTCTCGAATATCCTTCGATATGTCAGGCATCTGTTCTATGGGGGTGGTATGTTAAATCATGTATAATCACCTCTAAGGCATTAGAACATATTTAACTCTGCCACCATGGCCATATCCATCCAATGGACTCGATTTTACACACTCAGAAGTTTATATGATGAAAATCTCCAAGATTTCACATATCGATGAAATTCAATGGCATATAACATTATATATCACTGGCATATATACCTAAAGGATTCAAATACATTTTTGAACTTAATACAACCATTTATGTATCAATATACAATAGTATCTCCAAGTACAGACTAATACAAAAGGATTTAGAGGCCTAATGTTACACATAGTGTCACGTGTGTTTCATATAACATTATGCATAAATAATAAAATTAAAAAGTGTCATATAAAGGATGATGTGACACTTAACTAATGGAACATTAACTTTATTAAGGGTTCTATAAATTTTGAATTAAAGTTAGAAATTATTAAAAACGTTAAAAAATTTAACCACTCCAAAATGTTAAATTCTAATATGTATTTTGGTGTGAATATTAATTGTTGAAAATAGTTTTTTTTACAAAAGATGCTTAGATTAAATTATTTGTTTTGTATATGATTTTAACATATTTTGAGTTTTGAGTTTGGCTTTATAAATGCTTAATTTGCATATATTGATTGCAATTTTAGTAAAAAAGAGAAAATATATAAAATAAAAATGAATAATGTTAGGCATTTAATAAATTATACTCCACTATTTTTGACCTAAGTTTTGGGTCAAAGTTATAGGTAGAATAGCCAGTTGAATTGTAACATGACTGAATAGTCAATGTTTAGCCTCATGTCTAAAGGTTAAGATGAAAATTCAACAAGGTTGATCATGCTCCAATTGTTTTTATTTTAATCATACTAATTAGTTTTCAACATGGCTTATTAGATGCTTGTTAGCCTAGATTCTTTATTCATCTCATATAAGATAAAGTACATTAATTTAGGTGAAATTTAAAGTCTTGTTAGGATAGTTAGAGATTAAACTATAATTTAGTGTAATTAATCTGGAGTCTATGTGGTTGATCAATGAGGTAATTAAGCAAATAGCGATGATATTTTTTTTCACTTAGATTAATTCATAAACCTTCTTGATAGAAATTTGTTTAGGTTGATTTTTATTGATTTATTTAAGGACAAATAAAACCTCAAGTAAGGGGTATTTGATGTGCGTAAAATGATATATTTTTTACCAAGTATTTGACTAAGTTTTCCGTATAAATTGCCTTGATTTAATCGGTTGTTCTTATATTTTAAATAATTGTTAATTACCTTAGGGATTAACTTTGTAATTAAAGAGTTTTGTAAGAAAAATTAAGAAGAAATATTAATTTTGATAAAAAAATATGTTATGGCATACTCCCAAGTACTAGTTTATGTTCTTATTGGAAGCTTAAATTTGAAAACGTAAATAATTACATGAATGGAGAGAAGTTATGTTGCATGAAGCTAAAGAAACAATGTCAAACATGGTAATGATGTAACATACCACTCCCATAGAGCATAAGCCCAAACATATCAGAAGATATTCGAGAACATACTATATGAAAATGGTATATTAGGACAATCAAACTAACTCATTAAAGGCATCAAACATATCATGTACACCAAACATATCATAAGCATTCTAAATGTTCATTTCTTCCCATTTCATTTACAAACATAAAAGTCACATGTGTCATTACAATTTAGAATCCATATATACATTACACAACATTCTTTTGAGTTCAATTTCAGTACCAAATATATAACATGAAATGGCACGCTAATACATAAGACTCTAACTAGACTCGTTAGATTCAACTGATCAGACCTTTAAGCCATTCTTGTCCCCAAAATGCAAGCACTATACTTCTACTATATCACATTAGCAGCTAGAATTTTCTTGAACCTGAAAAACAATGTTGCAATTATGATGAGTTTGCCAACTCAGAGAGTAAACCATCATCGATATATTCACTCAAGTCAGATCAAAAAAACAAGCATATCAAAGTTTATCATATTTCCACAAGCATATCATGTAAGTTAGCATTGCATATCATAACACTTCTTCCTTTAACTTCAACTGTAAATCACTATTTCAAAAAATTTAATAATTCATTTCAATTCAATCTTTTGATGCATGTAGGGATGTATATGCAAATGCACATGTGCTTCCATTCTCATTTTGTTTTGTTGTGACCAAGTGCCTATCAACCTAATTTACTGTCCTATATCTATTGTGGATACCGAGATTATTTCTAACCCGTATCCATTATGGATACCAAATCCATATTATCTGAGCCTGAGGCTCTTTTTCATAATCCTGAGCTCAAAGCTCTTTTCTGCACATTAATCACTCTACTCACAACTCCTTTATCTGATCATGCATTTCAATGTGATGAGATGCATCATTTCATATGTTATGTTTTCAGTTCCTTTTATTTCTGTGTACTCATGCCACGTACATCAAACTCCCCGGATCCAAGTCCAACATTTATCAATCAGTTATACACATGTTCCATATTAAACATGCAATTCATATAGAAGCACGTATAAATGAGTTTACACATCTAAGTTAACTCACAATACACTCTAGAAAAGTTGTTGCCTCGAAGTTCTGACAATGTCTGGATGTTGACGATCACCTTGTGCGTCTATCATCATGCAATAAACACATAGTTCACAAATCGCTAATTTTTGTTTAATCATATGAACATACAATCATGCATATGTATATGTGTCATATTTCAATGCATGCTCAATTGACTTTTTGGGTATGTGTTCTTAAACAAATATCTTGACCGTTCAAACATTATAGCTTGTATACAACTAGTTTGCAATCAGGTTTATACCCTAAGTAAGCTTGACCTTCTCCAAATTCATCAATCATACATTCACCAAACTTTTCTAACAATATATATTCATACAATTACCTATTTCTTATTCATAATTACCTCATGTTCTTCAATGCTCATTCACTCATGCCTAATACACATTACTCATATCCTTCTTGCATTCATATGAACACCTTTATTCCTTTATCACATCATAATTTCCATGTTTGAATACATTGACATCAAAACAGTACATTCTTTAAGTGATGACATCAATTAACAATCTAAACTTATCAAGCTCTTAACTAATTAATAAAGCAACAATCTAGGTTCATTCCAAGCCTTAATCAAGTCCAAATACACCAATTTAGAGTGACTTTTTCTCAACTAGTTCAATATGTACACAAGACTAAAATTAACATTCTAGAACTAGGCCTATGATTGTGGGGGACCACGCCACGATTTTGACAAAAGCTTGTGCAATAGGCAACAACTGTGCATTGAGGGCCATGATCATGCACTGTCTTTCTTCCCTCAATTCTGCACAAATTTCACATACTTAGAGACATCATTACCATTTGAAATTTTCCATAATTCATATCCTTTAAAACTACCTCGTTTCATGCTAGTCTAACTTCCATATTGGCTATATTAAATCTCACAAAAAATCTGCTCATTTATTTAATTACCATTCACTTTATACCATCATACATACAGTCCTAACTTTTCCTAATTTGAAAATACTTCAATAACACCTATCTTTAGCATGGCTTCATCATCAATTATACGTCAAATTCTAACTTAAATCATCCATATAATAACCCATAAACTATTGTTGTCATGCATCCAAAAATAGAACAGAAGGTACCCTCTTCATTCATCATTTTCCAGCACAATTTCAACACCAATACCAAATTTAATCTACCCCTAATTAGTCATCATAATTTCTGATCACACATGCCATAATAAATCAGTACTTCACTTACTTGTTTAGCTCAAATGCCACCCTAATGTATCAAGCCTGCTTTGCCTCACATGCATGCAAGATCATCTCAGGAACAATGAGGGGGTATGATGAGTTTTAGCAGAGACAAGAAGAAGAAAACATAATATAACTATCTTTCTAAAGAAATTGACAAAAGTTTTGAGGTGGTAATGGACTGAATTTAGAGCAGAAACTCAAGATGTGAGGGAGGAGTGAGTTTCGATAGTGAGAACAAGAAGAAGGAGAGAGTTACAACAGAATACAATGAAGATGATTTTGGAAGTGTCTATTCGTATGGTGTAGGTGTAAGATGAGTTTAAGGACACTTGTCAAGTGTCTAAGCCAGCTACATGTCTAGTTTTTAGGCTGCCATTTTTCGTTCAATTTTCTAAGCCATTTGTCACTCAAGTTTACTGCCATATGTCACTCATTTAATAGGCTTAGTCATCCTAAATTTCCATATGTCAACTTGTCTTGTCAATTGAAATTTTTTTCCTAGGCTAAATATACATATTAATTCATCAATCTCCCAATTGTAACAATTAACTCCAAATTACTAATTGTAATCCATCAATTTTTTTATTGGTAAATCAAAATACAAGACAATATAAATGCACAATCATATCATAATCATTTTGAAACTTTCATACCCCGAAACATATCAATTGAGTGCAATCTTTCTAAATCAAAATTCATGTTTGTATGCTCATATTAAGCATGTGAATGAAATCATAAAATCATATCCTCAATGCACCAAATTCATTCTAATATGATGTAATTCATGTGACTTAGTAATCTAACACTCTAACTCTTATTAGTTTTGGAAATGACTATTACACATGATATGGGCATGTCTGTGCCCGTGTCTTTTCTTAGAAATTAAAGTTTTAGAAATAATGCAAAACATAGTTGGCAACATAACATATCATTAGCTATTTCTTTACCCAAAGAAGACATAGTGAGGAACACTACTGAAGACACAAGTATGCCTATGCATATGCAATTCTCCAAATGAGAAGTAGAAAGGAACAAGAACTGAGACATAATCATATCCTAGACTGTTTGCAACCAAAGTTGGATATAGATAGGCATGTAAACCTTAATTTGAGAAGATTTTTGGCATTATTTTTTTTATATTTAAGATTAACGATCAGGATTTAAAAAGCACCTTAAACAAATGTTAAGAGGCCTTTTCAATAGAGTAGAAGTTCACAATTCATCCTAGTTGAGCATATCACATTAGAAAATCAAGATCAATTTTAGATTCTTCTTCTATTTTGTTTCTTTAATTCTTTAATTATGTTTAGTAGGTGGAACATGATAAGTGATTGATTTTTCTAAATGTCTAAATAAGGGAACCCTAGTTATTGTCTTTGTATGGATTAGTTCAAATTTATTTATAAAGTGATATTTTCTTTTTGAAAAATATCTTTGAGTGTTCATATTATTGATTAAATTGAAGTTACCAATAAGATTATATCATAATTTGCAGAGGGACGATATGATTCTTTATATGTGCAGACCATGATTTAGATATTAGAAGTTGTATATGGTACTAGACACAGGATTATAAACATCCTCTAGTGTAAGGGTCAAACCTTTCATGGAATTTAGCCAAACATAATTTATTCTTTATGGTTTTAGTTTGATAGAAATATTGCTTAATCAACTTAAAAATAAGGGGATATAACTTAATTCAGAGAAATTAATTAACTAAGAAATTTTCTTTTGTTCAAATTGTAAAACGTTATTAATAAATTGAATTTTGACTTCAAAGATAATATTAGGGGAAATCCTATTTTTATATGTATTCAATTATGCTTTACTATATTAAGTGATTTCTATGATTCTTTTAGTGGTTTCTCCTTGGTAGTTTTATTTTGTTCTTAAATTCCAAACAACAATCTCTTTAATTTACCAGATTTTCATCACTTCTTTATAGGATCAATATTTTTTTCACTAATCTATTATTACCAAAAGATAGGTGTACTTGCCTTAGAGTGCTCCTATCAGTTTAAATAAAAATTTCAAATTTCAAATTTCAAATTCATTAGAGCATGAGAACTAAAATAAATTGAACTTATTTTGAATAAAAAATTTCAATCTCATTCTACTGAAAAGATTTATCTATATTGGTAGTCAAAGAATCTAAATATCAAAGTTACTCAAATTTACGAACCCTACATCAAAATGATGGAATGGACAAGTTAATATAAGATGAAACAGAAGATAAACAGTGGCTCGTATTATATATGTAACATATTATTTTGTTTATCATAAGAATTTATCTTAAAAGAGACGGCAACCTAAAATAATATAATGGAAGTGCTTTTAGGTTCATGCAGACTAATTATTAAATAATGCTCCAACCATCTGCTCCAATTATGGAAGGAAATGCTATGTACCACATACATATATGATAGAAGATGACTTGAATCTGATCGCAAGAGGAGTTACTCTTTTGAAAACGACTGGTTACATTACAATTTTTATCCTTAACGGATGGATGGATCAGGTAGTCACAACTTTTAGAATTACCACTAGTAAACGTCCATTAGGTGGCCACAACTTTTAGAATTACCACTAGTATACTTGAAGCCTATTTGTTTCCATTTATGTTTTTAATTTTTTGTTTTTATTTTCAAATTTATTTAAAAAATTTATTTGTTTGAGGATTTTGTTTTAATTTCTTCCAATTTCTAAAATTTATGAAAACCATAAAAAAAAAGTAGCTTTATTTTCCATTTCTAATTTTTATAAATTGATTTACTATCAACTATTATTTTATTTAATTATTAATTATAATTATGAGTAATTTAATTTAATATTATATATTTAATTAGCTAAAATTAACTATTAATAAAACTATTAATAATTTAATTTTTAAATAATTTTATTCAAAATTTTTAATTTAATTAAATTAAAAATATAGTTAAATATAATTAAATTTAAAATATATTCAAAATATATATATTTCAAAACATTTTGGTTTAATAATTAAAATATATTTTTTTAAAATTTAATTTTTATTAATTTTTAAATTATTTATTCTAATAAAATAAAATAATTTTTATAACAATTTATTAATAAATATTACATAAAATATTAAAATAAATTTAATAAATTAAAAATAATTTATTTTTAATTTTTATGTTATTTGTAATTATCATTAATATTAAAAAAATATAACTATATTGGCATTAACAATTAATGGCTCCTTAATTTGCTACATGTGTATTCGTCTATAATCACACTTATCAGGAATTGTTTGTCATTAGGAAAAAAAATATTAAGTAATCATAGCGCTCAAAAACAAAATGATTATAATACACTTGAAAATAGTAGATTTCAAAGTGTTATAATTTTAAAATATTAAAATATTTTTCTATGAAATATGAAGATCTTAAAATGATTGTTTTGATAATAACAAAGACTTGACATATTTGGAACTAAAGCATGCTTGTTTCTTTTTTTTTCAAAATTTATGTGCCCAATGACTAGATATCCAAATAGATAGCTATTATATGGAAAAACTAATATCTTATGAAGAATTTAATGGTATATTTTTAAAATATTTTAAATGATGAAGCGATTAAATTTTTAATTGTTCTTCAATCTATAAGCTCAAGATTATAATATCTCAATTTTGCATTTTTATCAAGAAGTGAAAGAAATTTTATATGATTTTATAAATTAAGATATATCTGCAAACAATTTGAACAAAGTGTAAGAAGACTATTAAAACATTGCATATCTAAATAACTACTATGATTTATTTCAAATTGTAAGAAGACTATTAAAACATTGCATATCTAAATAACTACTATGATTTATTTCTAGTGTTTTCTCCTTGGTAGTTTTATTTTATTGTAAATTCTGATCAACAATCAATCTCCTTAATTAATCAATTTGGTAATAGTAAAAAAATTATTATATTTTCATCTCTGTGTTGGATCAAGATTTTATTGACTACTATATTACTACCAAACAATAGATGTAGTTTCCTTAGGTTGTAAGTAATATTTTTCAATAAAGAAAATTTTAGCAGAGAAAAAATTCGCTAAGTTTTGACTCTATTATCAAGATAGTAATTGGTGTTAAGAGAATAAGAGAACTATTATCAAGATTTAAACAAATCATTATAATACTTGTTGTGATCTTATCTTTGTTATTTCAATAAATTAAGAGTTCAATCATTGCATAATCATTTGCATATATGAAAAAAATATAAATCCTTTTATAACCATGAAAAATATACTTTTATCTTTAAAAAAATCCTCTTGATCTTAAGCAAACTTTTGTAATGTTTTTCAATCACATTTTTATCAAAAAAAATGTGTTTTGTCTTTGAAAAGACTTGAGACTTGAAGTTTTTAAGTTGGCTTCTATAGGAGTTCAGTTAGTTTGAATCGACTAGTCAAACAAAGTGATAAAGCCACATAATATATGTTGGACCCCTAACATTTCGTAGAAGTTAGAACTATTTAAATGAGACATTTTGGAGATTAGTCATGAGTAAAAAACAAATGAATGAAGATTTTTGAATCAGAAATGATAGACAGGAGTAAAGTAGTGAATGGGAAACGTGGATAAATTCACGTTTTGCCTTGCTGCT
>JANJEY010142043.1:0-13308 GCA_024703695.1 Erythroxylum cataractarum
ATCGCATACCTGAATTGTGGGAGAATAATACCTTATATACCAAGTAGTAGTCAGGTTTAGGTTTTGTTACGTATCTGGATGAGAGATTTCCTTCTGCTAATGGGCCAGGGAGGAAAGTGAGCTTTGGCCTTAAAGCTGATTATCGATGAAGAAATCGATCAGCCCATAGGTCGTCTAGACTGGGTCTGAGCCCAGAATGGCCGACCCGACCATAAATGAAGAACGAAGCATCAACCCATATCAAAATAAGATATTAAGTTAATACATTTTACTAAATGTTGCGAAATATGTTTAAAGATGTAAAAGATTAACTATAATGATAAACAACTTCCAACGGACACCCTAACACAGGGGAAGACGACGATAATGACAGACGACAATACTGAAAAGGCAAAGAGGATGACAACGATCCAACTCAAGATCTGAAGTCCCATGCAAATTCGGATGATTCGATTTTTACCAGAGAGAAGAAGATGATGATAGAATGACTACAGGCTGCGAGCGTGATTTCACAGTTAGATTAACTCTCTCACGACTGTATTTTTTTTTTCTTATTTTAACATTAATTAACTCAATATTTTTCTTTCAGACTGATTTATTTATTATTTTTCACTCACCAATAAAATTTTTTCTTATTTTTATTTTAACTAAGATAGTATTTTTTGGGTTTGACTTATTTATTTAAAATTTTTTAGTCATGGAAGTGATCTAATAAGTCACACCTAAGCCTACGTCAGGTATGTTATTGTTTTGTAAATTTTACCGAATCAATAAACAAGCACCAAATCATTTGAACCATTTATAAATTCCTAAATTATTTAATTTTTTGATTCCAAATATTTACCTATTTAATTATGACTAAAATTTTCAATTGATTACAAAATTAATAATTAAACGATGATATAATTTTTTACTTTTTAATTAGATTTTTATTTTTGTATTTGCTTTCTATATTTTATCAATTTATAACAAATACATTTATACTTTATATTTCCTACTATTTTTACTTCTTTCATTCCAAAATTTTACAACCTAATTTTAGTTATTCATTTAAAATATTCTAACTTAATTATTTTTAATATTTATATCATAATTCCTTTCTTAATATACATTTAAACATTTTAATATTGATAATTTCATCACAAAATTTTAAATTACACAATATTCATTTATATATTAAATAATATCAGGACTTTTGTTCATTGTCTTAATTAACTGAAGTAACTAAATATAATTAACTTTTATTTTAGTAATATTTTTATTTACTTACATTAAATATTTATAATTTTATCACAACATTTTAAATTATGCATTAACCTTTATTAAATACAATATTTAATTCATAACAAAACATTTAACATTTTTTACTTTTTTCAGTCACATAACCAATTTTACTAATCCTTTAACTTACCTATTTTTAATGATTGTATAGCCTGAATTATCATATTTCATTTCCTTTTTTTCCATTCCAAACTTTTATTGACTAATTTTACCAGCTCATTTTTAATTTTCAAATTTATATACTTTTTTATTCCATCATAATTCTTTTCTTGTTATACATTTCAAAATTTAAATATTAATAATCTTATCAAAAAATTTAAAATTATACTTAATTTATTAATTTCGATATAATTAATAGTAATTAGAATATAATAACTTAATTACTTTATTAAAATATATTTTATTTATAAATTAATTATTGAGTTTATTAGGTTATAAATTATACATTTCAAAATTTAAATATTTATAATTTTATTACAAAGTTTTATATTAACCAACATTTATTTATACATTAAATTCATACAATAATATAACATATTACAATAAATAATGGTAGAATTAAATTAAGTGGGTATTATATTACTGCACATTTGCGGAGTATGTACAGTATATGCAAGTAAGAATCAGAACAAGTCGACGAGTGATCAGACGAAAGTTTAGATTCTAGATTCAATCTTACGTTTAAGTATTTTCATTATCTGCGCTAACACTTCCAAGATTTAATGAACCTGATTTTACTATAAAAAAAATCCTGAAGATTCAAAATCGCAACCCGATCTTACTTTATTTTTGCCTTTGCATGTTTTGTTTTTTTCTATAACTGTTGAACAATGTTTATGGTCAGGTTGACATTGAAAACATGTATGAATTCGTCAACTCATCCCTCCAATTCGGAACCTCCAAAATATTCAGACCGCCACAGCGAGTTTCTGTTTTTTAATTATCCCCCAAATTTAAACAAGATATTATTGAAGAGTGATTTACTAGATTTTAAAGAATCATAAACAAAGGATAAGGAATTTAAATTAAAAAAAAAAAAGAGAAGTTAAAATGGAGGACTGTATGAAGTAGACGAGAATTCAATTCTATACACAACGACAAGGCTGAGAGAAAGTGGAGAAACAAAAACAAAAATACCAAAAATATATTTTAAATCTTAACGTTTATACCAGAATTTAACTTAACTTAAACCTTATCGTTTGAGGGTGTTGATGTTGAGCCTTAACGTTTACAAAATGCTCAAGATAAATCCTATGAAGACGAGAAATCTAACGGATGTTATCCTCCGTCAACTAACTTTTACATCATAAACGGCATGATTTTTTTTTTTAAATTAAAATTAGCAAGACTCATTTTTTAAAAAAAATTTAAAATTAGTAGGACTCATTTCACACTGGCGTGACATTCTTACCTTTAAACTCACTGTTTTGAATCTTTCAATTCCTCAATCCTCGTTGTTTTACATTAGACACAATCTAGTTATGTTCACAACTTGTTGTAAAAGTGGCTTGATTGAGTAATTTAATAGTAAGTTTTATTACCATTGTAGCATTTTCACTTACTAGTCTCTACCACTCCTTTGAATTTTAAATTTAGAGTCACAAAAAATAAAAATATTATTAATAAGCAAAGAAGGAGACTAAAAGTATGAAAACGTAGTAGGATGTTTTCTCCTTACATGTGATCTAAAACTTTCAAGATACAGTTTAACTAAATTTACCGTGTTTGATTGATTTTATCATAGAAAGTATCTTTCCATTTAATCATATCAAAGATAATGCTCATAATATCAACATCTATACATCCATCTACATAAGCACTAAGGATAAATAGAGTTAATTCAGTCAATAATATTTGTATAATGCTAGTACAATTTGTCTTTCCCATTAAAAATATTCATAATTTTCTTACGAAGTCTACACATACCATATTATTTACTTGAAAAGTGTTAATTTGTCATTTAATTTTTTATTTACTTATTATGATCATGAATACTTTTTAAAGTTATAGATGTAGTTGCAACCTTAGTAACAATATAACATATTATCTCAACCCAATCTTCTTGAGGCCTACATGTTTCTATTTATACTTTTGGTGTACTATTTTTTATTTTTAAATTTAGTAAAAAAAGTTATTTGCTTTTAGTTTTTAGTGCTTTAGTTTTAAATTTTATAAAAATCACAAAAAAAAATTATTTTTATAATTTTCTTTACTATCAATTAAATATATATTATTCAATTATCAATAAGAATTATAAATAATTTAATTAAATAAAATTATTTATTGATAAAAATTATGAATAATTTAATGATTTATTTGAATTTTGTAATTAATTTAATTTAATAATTAATAATAACTATAATTAAATCTAAAATATTTTCAAAATATATAAATTTCAAAAATTTTGATTTAATAATTAAATATATTTAAAATAAATATTAATTTATAATTAAAATTTATTTTTAAATTATTTATTTAATAAAATAAAATAATTTTTATTGATAATTTATTTATAAAATTTTAATAAAATTAATTAATTAAAAATAATTTATCTTTAAATTTGATCTAATATATATTTTTTATCAATATTTACATTAACATTAACTACCAAACAGGTTTATACTTTTATTTGAAGAAAAATTGAAACAAAAAAAACAAAAATTATAAACTACAACAAAAAAAACAAAAGTACAACTAAATAGCCCCTTACTTTTTTTAGTTAAAATGGAAATATAAGATGATTAGACACAAAAATTAAGATCTTAGATGCATATGAAGAAATATAAAAAATATGGTCCACAAAAATAATATCTTTAATAATGAGCATTACATAAAGACTAATAAATATGATGAAAAGACTAATAAATATGATGATACTTTAATTATAATAAGTACCCAATTGATATATAATTATGTAATCAAATAGAAAAACATTTTTCGTTACAACCCATTTGACAATGTCATAAAATAATTCAAAGAAATTATGACTACTTTTTAATATATGAGAAGCATTAATAAACTTTTTAAAAAAAGTTGTTCTCATAATATAACAAATTTATAAATTAATTAAGATTCGTTGTCTTTGATCAATTTACCCATATGTTATATTAGTACTTCTTATTGTTCTCCAATTAGACTTATCTATATCTACAATTGATTGACATTCCATTTTGAATCTTAAATTAAAGGCATATGAATCTCATAATTAAAAGGTTCCTTAAATTGTGGACCTATCATTCTTATAACACCTATTACTTCTTGAAAATAAGGTAAGTATAAAACATATAAATGAACATATAAATGATAAAACTATCTAGCCTAAGCTCTTTTACATAACGAAATAACATTCTTATTAGGCAAAACACTCTTTAAACTCAACTACAAACTATGATGGAGGAAAATAAGAATATATTTCAATAATAGCATTTCCTTTTTTTCTTTATCAAAATTTGTACTTCATCATCCCCAAAAGATTTTTTTTCTTTTTTACTTCTTGTTACATATAATTTCAAATTCAACTCAAAAGGTACATTTTTGCAAAAAGTTTGGCTTTATATGAGCAAGATGTTCTTTTATTTTATAATTTCTCTAGCTTTAAACATTCAACCTTAAAATATATAGTTATATTGAATGTCTCTATCAAATATTTGAGAAAAAGAAAATAATTTTTTGTTAGATCAACCTTACCATGAGTAGTCAAGTCTTTTTATTATAGTTGAGTGCTCTCCATTATATTTTCTTGCCTAAAAAATATGTAAAATAAGTACACAAATTGAAATTGTGAATACTGAAACAAAAACAGAAGATATGAATCACATTCTGTTAAAAGACTAAACAATACTTAAAGCAAACACATCTTAAGTCATTGACTCAAATAAATGAGTTTATATTAAACAACCATTATATATATATCATATATTAATCAATAAATTTATAATTTTACATGATAAAAAAATACTACTCATACAAAACAATTAAAAAAAGTGTTAAATTTAACATTTTAGTAAGAATTCACTACTTTTAAATGCCACTAAGAAGTTTGGTATATGCAGACTATTCAAGGCCCCAGATTCTTAAAAAAGATGAGGTCATGTCTAAAAGACACGTCAAATAGTCTTAATTGCTTATGCGCGTGTTCATTTACATATAAAATAAATAAGGTCTCAATACAATTATATGAGATACACTAGCCCCTAATGTAAACGTCAAAATTTTTTTTTTAACTTATTACTTAATGAACATGTCATATTTTTATTTAAGCTTGAACATTATGAGGCCTAATTTGTTTTATTTGGGATAACATGAGCTCAAAACATTAAGATATTAATAGTTTTAGTTAGTTGCTTTCTATCTCTATAGATCCTTGTAAATCCCTAAATATACACATTGATGTTGAATACAAAAAGTCATGATAAATTATTAGGAGGAAAAGGAAATCTAGTCAAGGTTTTTAAGGCACCCCGGTGTTTGTAGCAGTAATACAGACAAGATAGAGCATTTGGTAGTGGGCAAATGTGAGCATTTTCAGATTCCTATGAAATACACAAAGTCTAAAGTCTATTTAGGATTGACCATAATGTTCTAATGATAAATGTTCCTCTTTTTCTATGTATGATGGAGGTATGGAGGAATTTTCTTTATTTCTCAGGCATAAAGAAAATTATGAAAATTTATTTTAAAGCATAAAGTATTTCTAAGATGATTAAATTAAAAAAAATTTAGCTTCCTTAGTTTGGATGTTGTATATTACATATCTATTAACACCAAATTTAGAGTTTAAAGATCTTATTGACTACCTAATTCTAGGTTCCATTTTCCTAGATTATATGAATTTAGTACATAATTCATACATACAAACTAGTAATTAAATTTAGATATGTAACAATATTTCCTAATCAGTCTAAGTTCAAACCAAGCTAAAATTGCTAGGTACATATGAAACTTAGGTCCATAAAAAGGAGAAGCATAACTCTTTATGTAACTTTGTTTATTTCTACTAATTTAGTTTCCACTAAAATCTCTATCATCTGTAGGCATTGACATCTTTCATGAAAAATAATTATTACTAAACATGTCAACAATTCAATGAATCTATCACTCATCAATTGATGAAAAAAACCTCTTATATACAAGAAGTTTTAATCGTTCTCCATATCATCTCATAAACTAACAAAGAGCAAAAACTAACTAATAATAGTAAAACTATCCATTAACCAACTCATGTGCATATGGAGCAGTATGTGCACACCGTCAAGCTAAAATTACATATAAATAAATTAATATTTGTTTATCCCTCTTCAATTTAAAGCTTGATGAAAGTCATACAAGCCTAAATTGTATAAAAACTGTTGGACCTCGTTTCCAGAGCCCAACACTCTAGAATATCACAAGACGTGAGCGTGTATATTATCTTATAGGGTTATTTCAATGAATCCTCATTTGCCATCATTCCACAAGGGTGGTGTATCCACACCAGTCAATCACCAAAATCACAATTTGACTTCTAAAAGAAAATTGTAGTTTTAAGTCTCTAGTTTATTTTGAAGTAAGAACCATCTCAATCAAAGCCCTATAGACCAAAATATGCTTAAGAAGCCAAAGTATATTCATACCCCAATCATGTTCTCTCAACCGACCCCTCACTATCTTTCCATCAATCTTTTTCAAATCAAAACCAAAAGCTACAAATTTTTATGGAGTGCTAGAAAAATGTGTTATAAATTTATTGGTTCAAGAATAACTTCATTTGGAGGTCTGAGGATGAAATTGTGTTCAAAAGAATCAAACATGTTTATATCCTCAATCATGTTGTACCTATATTGGCACAATTGACATAACTTTCTCTAGAGATCTCAGCGTAAGGTCATTATTAGACGATTTGAAAGAATACTTCTAAATCTACAACTTTTATGAAGCTAAAAAAGAGAAATTTGGCCATTTAGAGGGTCAAAAATGCAAATTACTGCAAGTATATAGTTAACAAACATATATGTCCGCCTAACGAACATACATGGGGTTGGGGGCCATTTTGGATCCGAGAAAGTCTGTTTAACAGACATAGGCGAGGCTGGGGGTGCTTCTAGACCTGAGAAGGTCTGTTTAACGGACCTAAAGTCCATCTAATGGACACAGAGGATGCCCAAGTCCCTCAAAAGCCTCTCTAATGCTTCCTACATCCATTCTAACATTACTTTCACTCATAATCTTCCCAAATTCACGTCTCCTAATGCAAAAACACTCCTTAAACATTCAATTACCAAAATGACTTCATAAATCTCCCAAATCTCAACTCAAATGATTTATCACTTACAACAAATTCTCATCTTTCACCATTGATGTTATGATATACATCCTATGCAGCATTACCAATTTATAATGCCCATATCTCTCAACTCCAATATCCCAAATTTACGTACTTTATATCTTTGGAAAGCTAAGAGGATAAACTAAAACTTCCAAAAGACAACTTTGTCTAGTTTATCCTAGATTAATGCAGTTTTTCCCCTGAAGTCATAATACAATTCTTATCTTTCTTTTCCATAATACATCTCACTTATATGGGACAACAATTTGTATTTAAAATTTATCATCTCAATTTGATAACTTCTCCAAGTGTACCTAACTCCAACTTAACCTTATCCTAGATTAATTCATATTTCAACTCCCCTCATCCATACCCAATTTCACATTTCAATTTGATAATCATCCATACACAAATTCACATTTCATTTTGACAATCATCCATACACAAATTCACATTTCATCTTGGCAATCATCTATACACAAATTCATATTTTATTAACATCATAAAACAAGAGTTTACAAAGCTTTAATGGCATTTCAAGCCACAATACATTAATGTTCCAAAATCTTTAAATTACACAAGACACTTGAATAATAATTGCTCAAAATGCAATTATAGCCTTGTTTGACATAAACTACTCCAAAACAAAACAAAACATGCAAATTCGGAGTGATGCCTTCACTTTCTTTCACTCGGTCTCTTGCTCATCACCTAAATAGGGGAAGGAGAGTGGGGATGAGCTTCAAAGCTCGTGGGTAATAGTTTTATAATCGGTAATAAAAAAACCATTTCAAACCTTCATGATCATTTCAAAATCTCATTGAATCATAAAACACAAAATTCTCAACTTATCAAGCCAATTCACAACTCACATAATTCATACATCCATCAAACTTGTCAATACATCATAATCAATTAAACATATCATAATCGTTTGGGTGGTTCCATAATGGAACGTACTACACATTTCCCATAAGAGTCCTGTGTAGCCATGAACAGAACGTACTATCGCAATCCCACAAAATGATCATTTGTAGCCATGAACTTATGGGAGTCCGTAAAGGAGTTCCATGCTACTAGTGGGGAGGCGGGAAAATCCTTTAGTCAAAGTACACTTAATAGATAGAACAAACTACCACAAACCTAGATAACATGTTATTCATGACTTAAAAACCAATTGCCCAAATGACACATTTTAAAAACTTGTCTTTCATGAGCACGAAATATTTCATATGCATTTCCCTCATCATTTCACAATTTATCAACCAAATTCTCATACCATAGCATATAACCATTTCCCAAATCATTCAAAAGCGACAAATAAAACAATTATGAAGCAATTTGAATTCATTCTCATATCAGCTCATAAGTCATTCACAAAATTTACATATAAAAACATGTGACACATTCTCAAAGCATTTTAAAGAACAATAAATGCACATTTTCAAGTTAGTTGGAAATCATTTAATTCCATTTGTTTGAAAGAAACTTTAATGGCTTATTAACTCAATTATAAAAATGTCACCCACCTTGATTTCCTTTCTTAAAACTTTGCTAAAAAAATGTTTCTCTCCTTACTCCTATTGCCTCTATTTATTTCCTTCATCAAAGGAAAAATTTCCATTCAATAGGAATATCAATTGAGAACCCAAAAGACATATATTCATAAAATTGATCCTAGAAAGCTTAAACTCATTCATTTCTTAAGCTTTATGAACCAAATCTCTTTCAAAAATTCAAAAGATTAAAATCAAACTTACCTTGAATCTTCACCAAATGAAGAGTTTCTTGGCTATAATAGAAGCTCATCTCTTCCTCTACCTTTTTCTCTTCTTAAACAACATCAAAATCTCTCTTGAAGACTAAAAAAAATCAAAACCTAGCTTGCTCTTCTTTCTTTCCCTTCTTTTCTAGTTACACAACACTCTCTCTCCTCCCTTTTCTTCAATATTCATTTTCTCTCTCTTCTAACACAAGCCAACTCATTTTCCACTTACTCTTATACCCTTAATCAGTGCAAAATGCCCCTTTTACCCTTCCTTATAAGTCTTCCAAAAATGCCCTCTATGCAATCTTACTACCTTATCACTTTAATTCAATTTAACCTATGTCATAAAATTTTACTAACATTAACATAATAATAACTTCAAAAATTAAATCTATCAAAATCTCATAATTCATGTTTAATTAGAGAAAAAAATCTGGGGGCCAACAAAAACTACTGAAAAAAGGGTCTTGCAAATGACTTAAAGAATAAATATGCAATTTGGAACTTGGAAGGAATATGAGTGATCAACCTTTATTTGTATTTGTATCTTATGAAATGGCAATCGATCTCTAATTGTTTTGTTCTTTTAGGAAAGACAAAGTCAGAAGTGATGTGAATTATAGCCTGGTTATCACACCACAGTGATATAGGAAGATGCAATTGTATCTAAAAATCATGTAAGAGGTAGACTAACCATTATATCCCACAAACAATGGATCCCATACTTCTATACTCCTCTTCTACATATGAACGTGAAACTTTATTATGCTTTTTTCTTCTTTTCCATGATATTAGTGAACCTATAAGGAAGATTAGAAGCCAATTAAAGACCTTTTAGTGTGAGGGCATGATGCCTAGTTAACACATAATAAGCCTAAACTTTAAATGAATTAGCAGGGAAAAATAAACAATTTGAAGGACAACTCTTGACATATCTTAAAACATATATAGTTGCATCCCAGTGTGATGATATTGCATCTTGAACAAATTAGCTTAGCTTTTGAACTATATGTGTAAGATCAAAACTAAAAGGAGCCTAAATACACTAATCTTTTTACCAATCTTTTATATTCTTTGGATCATCTAATGACTCTCATTTTTTAGCACTAAACTTATCGCTCTTTCGTCGTGGAGTGAATGGTGGATTGGAATCAAGTAATATCATCATTGAATATATTTAGAACATATTTTATTTGATTGACGTAAAGACCATCAACATACCTAACAATCTCTAATCTAAGGAAATATTTGGCATATCACAAATCCCTTATAGTAAATTGGTCATTCAAAAATTGCTTCACCTTCTGTATTTCTGATTCAAAAGATCCTATAAGAAGGACTTCATCAACATAAACAATTAAACTCAAGAAATATGATTCTATATTTTTTATGAACAAAAAATGATCACTGGAAGATTAAATGAGGCCAAATTGATTTATCTTCATTACGAGCTCCTAATTCCATTGTTAGTACTGATTAACCTACAAACTTGATTCTTTTCAGGTTTATCATACCCTTCTAGAGGCATCGTGTATACTTCTTCATCTAGATATCCATACAGAAAAACATTATTAATATCTAGTTTATAAAGTCATATGATAAGCATCTACAATGACTAAGAAAACTCTGCCTACCACCACCTTTGTAATTAGTGAAAAAGTGCCCATAAAATTAACTCCTTCAACATGCTTATAGCACTTAGTTGTTGATCTTTTCTTATCTTTCTATTAGGGATGGCAAATGTGGCCTGGCTCGACTTCAGCCTTAGTCTGCGGCCCAACAGGAAGGTATAAAACAACATCATTTTTTATTTTTTATTTAAAAATAACAAAGTTGGGCCAAGTTGGGAAAGGGAAATCTACCTATCTTTAACGCTATCCTAATCGATTATGACTTATTGGATTATTGGTTCTAGATGATTCTAGGGTTGGTTACTCTCTCTCGAGTTATAACCATTAACCTTAAATTATAAACCCTAATCATATTATGAAAATTTTCAATTTCTCAATTAACAAACTATTCAAAACCTTAATTAGATATGAAGTTATCTAATAAACTATCGAGAGCCTATGCGAGATCTCTCTTCACTCAATTACCAATTTGATTAATTTCTCATTCTTAATTAAATCACCTAACTCTCATTATCCTAATTTAAAAAAATTTATTTAGTTCACCCTCTCAATTTATTACCGAATTATGCAATCACATAAATTAATCACAATAAATCCAATAAACATAAAAAATCAGATTTCATTAAATCAAAGATAAAAAAATCCGAATGTGAGTTTAGAACATCTCAATATTCACATATCATATCATCAAAAATGCTATTCTCAATTCTATATGATAATAAAAATGAAAAATAATAGGAAACACGATCTTGGATGGAGACGCGAGGCAACAACACCAGAAACTCCTGATCCAGGAAGTACGTCAATGTTAGCTTCTTCTCCACTTCTCTCTTCCTTCTTCTCTTTCTCAATCTCTCAACAATTCTCTCTAGGGATTCCTTCCAAAAGTGACTGATGCAAGAGCTCCTTTTTCTACCTCTTAATGTTCTTTTTATACTCTTTTATGTTTTGGGTAACCTTAAGATTTTTCTGGGGTCCAAAAGGTTCGAAAATCCCTCAAAATATGAAGTTTCTGAGCATCTGTGCGTCTGCATAATTCAGACCATGATCATGGCCCTATAGGCCATGATTGTGGCCTACATCTAAGCCTTCTGTCATGAGCCACGATCTTGGGTCATTGTTTTGGCCCGAATGTCTTCTAAAACTCCTCTATTCTTTGGTATTGACCCTGAAACACTAGTAAACACATCAAGGAACCTCAAAAACATAATATTTAAGCTCAAAGGCTTGCACTAACCCATAAAAAACTTTAAACTCATATTTAATAAACTAAAACAAGTCTAACCTAGACACATACTAAATGATCGAAATAATGGACAAACACATATTAAACTATACCTTAAAATATGATACAATTTACACTTATCACATCCCTACACTTAAACGTTTGTTTGTCCTCAATGCAAATAATAATAATCAAACAAATCAAGACAACAAAAAATAAACAAATGCAATAATTAGACAATGAATTTTAACTTAGTGAAACAAATTTAAATATAAAAACAATCCTTCAAATCGTTCTATCTTATTAATAAGCAAAATATGCGTCTATGCACCTTGGTCTAAATGTACAAACTAATTAAAGTTTTAATGTAGAGTTTATTCACCTCTATTACGTGCACACACACATTGATAATCATTCAGTCAAAATAAAAGTGTAACTATTCTTTAGTAGGTTTTCAGGAAAAATCAAGCTATAAACAAGTTTGGTAGGTTTTTTTGTTGATTTTTCTTTAAGGACATGAACCTCGTTTTTTTACACGAAGGAAAACATTTATAATGAATGTCGATTTGGTTTCTCAACTAAATCATGTTGTTATTAAGTTGTTTGGTCGGAATGTCATTATATTTTTTTACACGAAGGTATACATTTGTGATACGTGTCGATTCGGTTACTCAACTATATCACATTCTCAACTAGCTACTAGCTCTACTCATAACCTGAAGGCCAGTGACATAGTTATTTTAGTTAAAATTATACAACCTTTTTTTTTAACACAAAATTTTGCCTACCTTGTTTTTTTAGCTAATCATTCTAACGAAAATACAGTAATAATGTCACTTATTTGATTGGCCTAAAATTATAAATGAGTATGAAAATTTCCTAATGTGAATCAACTAACAACATATGCTAAGTAACTTAGGTCACTAATTTCACAAGCTCATAAATATTTGCAACTTAAAAAGCTATGTTTAAGGCTAAATCTATCCCGTTAAGTCCTAGCCATTGAGGCATTCACATAGTTCACATTGTTGGAGTTATGTAAATATAGTGCCCTGGAAAGCAAGTGTATTTACATGTAACTTTATCTTCTTCAGTTACA
>JANJEY010142093.1:0-13303 GCA_024703695.1 Erythroxylum cataractarum
AAATGGTAGGAAGAAATCGGAGTCTAATTCAGTCTCTAAGATGTTTAAATTTCAGATGGAAGTGGTGCACAGTAGATTGTTGGACAAGAATAGTCCAACAATATTTGAGGTATGTCTTTAAATCACTAAGCCTGAATGAATAATTTTGGAGGCTTTAGGAGCTTAAGACCACGAGGAATAAATGTACCGAAGTAACCGATCTGAACTTCCAATTGGAACTTTCCCAATTATTTTGATCTCTAAGTTGAGTGATGAGTCCTCCATGTCTTTCGATTCTGAATGTTGGACTTCAAAAACGGGGTCCAACACTGCATGTACTAAGTTAGGGCATGTACAAACCATCGTGTACATAATGCTCCCAGCAGCACTAGCATATGGTGTCTTATCCATTTTCTCAATTTCTTCATCTAAGGTCGAACATTATCGTGATGACAACTTGAAGTGTGCAATAAGAGGTGTAGTAACTAGTTTGGTTTTACACATGCCAAACCTATTTAGAACTTTGTGTACATAACCCTCCTCAAAAATATAAAGCTTATTAGCCTTACGATCATACCTGATCTCCATACTTAAGATGCATTTTGCTGCAGCTAAATCCTTCATTTCAAATTCTGCACTTAATTGTGTCTTAGTCTTGACAATTTCTTACTTGCTCCTAGTTGTGATAAGATGTCATCCATATAAAGCAGTAAATACATGAAGGAACCATAACCAACTGATCTCATGTAAACACAAGAGTTATAATTGCTTCTCTTGAAAGCAAGATTTAAAATAAACATGTCAAAATGTTTAAACCACTGTCGAGGCAATTGTTTGAGACTATACAACGAATTCTAAAGTTTACAAATATAGTCCTCCTTGCCCTCAACCTATAAAGATTTGGGTTGTAACATGTAAAATTCTTCTCCTAAATCACCATACAAGAATGTTGTTTTAACATCTAATTACTCCAATTCAAGGTCGTCATATAAAATAAGACCAAGAAATAGCTGAATGGAACTATGTTTCACAACGAGTGAATAAATGTCGTTAAAGTCAACTGCCGGTACCTAACTAAATCCTTTAGCAACAAGTCTAGCTTTATACTTCGGTTCTTCAATTCTGGGAATTTTTTTTTTTTTCTTGAAATTTACACTTGATTATTTCTTTACCTTTCGGTAATTTTGCCAAAATCCAAATGTCATTCTTTTGAAGTGATTCCATTGTTTTTGCATAGCCGCAACCCATTTATTAGAATTTGGATAGGTAGTTGCATCCTTATAACTAGCGGACTCAAAAAAACTCTTTGTCTCCTCAATAGCTACAAAAGCAAACCTAAAAAAATCTACTTCCTCAGTCAACCTCTATCGAGGTATACCTTGATTGAAACAATGGGGACGATCAATAGCAATAAAATAAGATGGCTAAACTTTATTCATATTGGTTTGTTGTTCCACCTCAACTTGAGTATCTTTAACATCCTGATCATGGCTCTCAAAATGTATTTAAAGCTTCACCTTACTTCCAATCTCATTCTTCTCAATGTTATTGTCAACAACATTAGGAACAGCCAACTCCTCCTTTTGATGCAGCATAGATGCGTCATCAAACACAACTTTCTGGATATGAAAATTTTGGAAGTTTATGGATTCCACAATCTGTACCCTTTAACTCTTGAAGTGTAACTAAGAAAGACACACTTGATTGATCCGAGCTCTAACTTCCCTTCACTTACATATGCATAAGCTGGACATCCAAATACTTTAAAGTCATCATAATTTGTCGGTTTACCTGACCAAACTTCTTCAAGTGTCTTTAAACTGTTTAATGTATGAGGATATCTATTCAATAGAAAACAAGTTGTTGAGACTGCCTTTGCCCAAAACTTTTTCCCTTATATAGAGTTCAAAAACATGCACCTTGCCCTTTCTAATAGGGTTTTGTTCATCCGTTCAACCATAACATTTTGTTGTGGGGTTCCTGGAATGGTCAAATGATGCACAATTCCCTAATCTTTACAATACTGATTGAACTCTTATGAACAGAATTCCAAGCCATTATATGTTCTTAACTGTTTCACTTACTTCCTAATTTGCTTATCAATCATATTTTTCCATTCCTTAAATGTAGTAAAGGCTTCACTTTTATGCTTTAAGAAATATGTCCAAACTTTTCTTGAAAAGTCATCAATGAAAGTGATCATATAATGAGCATCACCAAGAGATGCCTCACGAGATGGGCCTCAAACATTAGCATGGATGTAATAAAGAGTATTGTGTTTTACCAGAGTAATAACAGAAATTTTCTTTTGTTTACCAAATAAGTAATGTTGGCAAAAATCTAGTTTACTAACCTTTTGGTCTCCAAGTAGTCTTTGTTTGCTCATAAAAAAGGCCTCTCTCACTCATGTGGCCTAACTACTGTATGTGCCATAATTTTGTTACTTCTTTATCAGACATAAATGATTCAGCAACTGTAGACTAGCCATCAACTGTCTTGCCATTCAAAATGTAAAGTTTCCTTTTCCAATATCCTTTTATGACTACTGGTGATCATCTGATGATCTTCAATAAACCATTCCTTCCGACAAACTCGCAACCATTATCTTCTAAGGTGCTTAGAGAGATCAAATTTCTCTCCATATCGAGTACATGCCTTACATTTGATAATCTTCTCACTATCCCGTCTTACATCTGAACTTTTGTACTTCCTATGCTCGCCATCATACAAGTGTTATCATTCCCCATCATTACTACTCCTTGATCGAGTGGTTCATTTTTGTGAAACCAATCCTTGTGAGGAATCAATGAAATGGGCAAGCTGAATCCATGGTCCATTTGCAACTTCAATCATTATCAACATGAGGTATCGCATGAACTTCTGCACTCTTCTTTATGGCATCAACCATTAGAGCAAAGTCATCTTCATAGGTTGCAACGCTAGCCTCATCTGATGATTTCTGCTTGTTCTTACCTCCATTATCCCTTTTTGATTATTTTTCTTCAATTTGAGACAATCATCCTTAATATGACCTTACTTCTTACAATAGTTGAAGCGGAGATTTCGATGTTTTGAATTAGACCTTGATGGTGAAGCGGAGATTTCGATGTTTGGACTTAGGTGTAAATGGGTGGTCAAAGTGAAGTGTAAAGTAGATGGAAGCTTAGAGAGGTACAAAGCTAGACTCAGTCAGAAAGGTTTTACCAAACTTATAAGATTGATTATCAAGAAACTTTCACTCCAACTGCTAAAATCAACTCCATGTTGGTATTACTATCCTTAGCTCCTAAACTATAACTGCCCTTACATATGTTAAATTTCAAAAAAAAAAATTAATATAGATTTAGAAGAAGAAGTGTTTTTGAGCCTACCTCTAGTATTGGAGTAGATATTTGATTATAATAAAGTCTATAGGCTTAAAAACATTTTTGTATTGTTTTAAATAATTTCTTAATCATGGTTTGAACTTTTTGAATGAACTAAACAAAATATTATCATCAAATCTAAGATATCACACAATATTCTATAAGTGATTAAAGGTAAGCGAGTTATTTGTGATAATCATTTATATGGATGATATAGTCTTGATAGTTAAAGATGTAGAAGAGCTAACAAACTTGAAAAGGAAATTAGTATGATACTTTGAAATCAATAATTTGGGATTATTAAATTCTCCCTTGCATATAGTTCACTAGGTCAAAAAAGGTATCTTTATAAAGAAAAAGAAATATTTCTTTGATCTTATAGTAGAGACATTTATGCTATGATGTAAATATGGATGTTAAAGAGCTAGTAGACCTAAAAAATAAATTGTCATGAGATTTTGAAATCAATGATTTGGGATTATTAAAGTATGTCCTTAGCATAGAGTTCATTAAATTAAAAGAATGTATCTTTATAATCTAAAAGAAATATAATCTTGATCTTACAATAAAAACATGTTTGATAGGATGTAAACCTACCGAAAACTCCTTTTAATGTTAATTAGAAAACTTGATGTTACTAAAGCTAAAGATGTGGTCAAAAAGTAGAAGTTTTAGAGACTAATAGGAAAATTATTTTACTTGAGTGATGCTTGTCCTAATATCATTTTTATTATAAGTGTGGTTAGACAATATATGTACTTACCTGAACAAATACATTTTGATACAACTTATAAGATATTAAGATACTAGAAAGGAATTCTTAGAAAGGATCTTATGTTTTGAAAGCATATCAACCTATAAATATAAGAGGACAAACCTTGGAACAACTGGTAAGATTACTTTTTTATGAATAAAAGATCACAGGTTCAAGTCACAAAAACAACCTCTTTGTAAAATACAAAAGAAAGGCTATATACAATTGATGACCCTCCCCTCGACCCTCATAAATTAGGGAACCTTATGCACTAAGGACACCCGTTATCAACCTATAAATATAAGTATGTACTAATGCAATCTAGGTCAATTGCATAAATTTTAGGATACCTTACTTCATTAGAGGAAATTATTTTACATTTTAGATCAAAACATAGAATGTTGTGGTTTTAAGTAGTGTCAAGTCAAAGTTCTAGTTTCTTATTTATATATTTTTAGGACTTAAAGCCCTAAAGATTCAACTGACACTTCCTGTACAAGTCTAATGTGTTAAAAGGTAGTTATTTTAATTTATTATAACCCAGTTTTATATGATAAAATGAAGTGATAAGCACTACATCAAAGAGAAAATTCAAAGTGAGTTAATATATGTTTTTTCTGTACCAATTACATATCAAATTGTTGATGATCGAAAGTGAGTTCATATATGTTTTTCTGTACCAATTACAGATCAAATTGTTGATATACTCGCTAAAAGGCTACATAAGGGTCAATATAAATTTTTGATCAACAAGCTAGCTATGGAAACCATTTTCAAATATGCTTGAGTGGGAGTGTTGTGAGATCCACATTATTAGTTAAACATTATAGTGATTTAGTTGTAATTTACAACAACAACAATGACACCCAGTATGAATCCTGCTCAACCGCGAGGTCTAGGTTGATTGTCACTTAGTTTTCTATAATAACTCCTTTATAATTGTTTATTTATGGTCTTTTATTTTTTTTGTTTTTTCAAAAGTTAGTATCTTTTTAGTATCTCTTTCTCTACTTTTTAAGATGAGTCATATAAGTTTTGAAATTCCTAATTAAGATCTTTTTGGTAACTTTGTTAATGAAATGAATTATATGGGCTACCAACTAATATGTTAGTTAATTTGGAGTCCACATTAGTATTTTACATAGACCTTTGTCTCTTTCTAATAAGTCTTCGAACTTTTATCTCACTCTTATATATGTTTATGTCTCTAATTTCTCTTCCTAAATTTTTCTAATAATAATTCCATCAAATTTACTAAACTGTTGAATCTAGAAAACAAGTTAAAGGATGAAATGATAAAACAATTAGAGATTAATTTTATAAGAGTAAAGGAAGATACTTTTGCTAAGAAATTAAAATTTTGCATCTATCATTAAAAGTGTTTTTCAGTTACATGTTGTATTTTCTTTATCTGTATATAATGGCATATTTAAAAAGAAGCCATTAAAATAAGAAAGTATATAAAACTCCGATGAAGATGCTCAATACTTAAGAGATGTATAAATAAGCGTAGTCTAGGCATACTTAACCTAATGTAGTTGCTAATATGATGGGTTTCAGTACCCTCCCACTATAACAATCAAATTCAAATACTAGAGGAGGCCATTAATGGATTATTGAATATGTTCCTTAAGTCACTTTGGTGTATTAGTGGAATAGGGAATAAGATCATAACTTATTTGACAAACAGATTTAGTTTAAAGGTTGTGAGTATCATGAATACAGTTAATGTAGATATTTCAACAAAATTTGGCAATAATAATAGAAAATGAATGTAATATATATTTCACCATAAAGGTAAGGTATAACGAAAATATTGATAAGAAAAGGACGAATCTCATTTGTCAGAAGTATATGGGATCAAAAAGTTTAGAAACATATTGCCAGTCTAAAGGATTTTGAGATGCAATTGAAGTTTTAAATTCTAAATTTTCCTTCAAATTCTTCAACTTCACCACATGTTATAATCATTAGGATGAAGATAGAGAAGCTAGAGCAAGAAAAATTCATGTAAGAAAAAAGTTGAAGGTCTTCTTAGAAAAGGAGGATAAATTGTTTATAAGGATTCCAATTTAATTAATACATAAGTTAGAAGTCAACATAAGTAAAATGATAAAAAATTTCATCATACAATCTTTGAATAAGGTCCCTCATACTAATATTTATGGATGCTACTCAATGTCATAGATCATTATAAGTTAGATGAATATACCATAATAAAATGAAAGTAGATTGTGAAGTGTTTATATATCTTCCTATCTAAGGTTAAAGATTCAAGGAAGAATTCTTTTAAGGAGTGGAAAATGATCCAAGCATAAGTATTAATGAAAAACACCTATATTACATATGTCCATTAAACATAATAAGCATATAGAACTAGGGAAAATTTCACTAGTTTATAATTATTTAGTATTTTGGTTATTGTCTAGTTATAATTATGTTATAAGTTGCTTAACTATATTCAGTCTAAACTACTTTTGATACTATACAATGATTATTTACTAGTTTCCTAATTGAAGTATAACTAGTAGTTAGAATCTTGCTTAAATTAACATATTAGAATTTCAATTTATGTAGTATTAATAGTTTGGAGGTACGATTGAAATAGTATTAGTGGATAGTTTTTCAATTGAATTACAAATCCTTATTATTCTTATATTTTTCTTTATATAATCTTATATAAAAGGAGACAATTTTTTTAATAATTTATAGATTTTTTGGTTAATTTCGAATTGTCAGAGAGTTCCTTGCTTTATTTTTCATTGAACTAACCTGAGCATATAAAAGATTACTTTATAGTGTTTTAACACTTGTAAATTCATTTCTTACTTTCCTATAACCAAATGACCAACTTCAAATTGGTTTATGTAACTTTCATAAGGAGATTTCAATCTCATCATATATTTTTAGATTTCTTAATATGTTTTTTATAACAAAATAATTGATACGATTTAGGAGCACATATTTCTAATTATGATTTGATTTATTTTATTTCATTTTCTTTAACTTTTGTTATCATTAAAATTGAATAAATCAACTAAAAATTTAAACCACCTGAGAAATATTGAAAATATTTTTTGGAGACATCACACATATAGGTAGATTGACTAGATGTATTCTTTTGAGGAAACGTGTTAATTATTTTTATAAGATCTTATACGGAAGATGAGTATAATAATTCCATATAAAAAGATAAGAGGAGAGGGCAAAGCCTTTAAAATCCTCTAAAAAAGACTACTAATAAAATTTTTGCTAGTTATTTTTTAGCTTGTGATTTTCTTAAAACCTGAAATGGAGTTGTTTTTAGGCCAATCTAATTACAAGATGTTATAAATGGTTTTAGATCAAACTTCCATTAGTATATTCTTCAACCAAGATGAAGATGGTTGGACATGACACCAATAATAAACCTATAAGTAGTGGACAACTCCTAACATACCTTTTAGTTTGATTGAATATTAGAAGAGGATGAGAGATTCTAGATTAGAAACTGGGTCTTAATGAGGATATCAAGAGTTCAAAGAGGGGAAGATTGTGAAATCCTATATGAGACATGAGTATCATAATTCCATATAGGAAATAAGAGGATAAGTGGAATTTTTTATAAGCATAAAGGAGACTGCTAATAAACTTTCAGGTAACTATTTTTGGATATTTGATTTTTGAAATCTCCAATTATAGGTTTTGATAAAATAGTATTGATTTAGGCATTACAATTTTCACTAATTTTCTATAACTAGATTTTTCTTTTCTTTATGAAAACTAGTGAATACTTCAAATTGAATATATGAAACATGAATATAGAACATTTTCCTTTAGTGATACTAAGCAATAAGGTACTCGTACAAATACAATTAGTGCCTATAATAAAATATAAAACTACTAAAGTCCAACTTAAAAAAAAAAAGAAAATTTCCATTTACCTAAAAAAAAACATAACATCATATAAAGAGAGAAGGCTACATAGTAAAATAATTGAAAAAACATAAAACAATATACATATATTTTTTAAAAGGACATCTAACTAATATAAAAATCCTATTTGCCATCATCTGTTATTAGGCCATCTTGCCAAATAGATGCACTATCTTTTGGATAGAGACATAAATAAAATGATTAAAACTCACCGTCATAAAAAAAATGCTCCAAATTTAGAGTAAACCTTAACACATTACCAAGATAATTTTTAAAAAGAGTTTAAAACATTATATTTAAATTAAAAAGAGTTTAAATATGAATAAAGAAAGACCTTAATAAATAAATCAACTTAAATATGATAGAAAATATAAGGTAAGGAAGAATATTACAAATAGCTAGACTTGCAAAAAATCTTAAAATAAAAGGGAAAGTATAAGTAAAGGGATACCTACATTTTATAACTTGAACATATTGGCACTGGGGGAGAGAAAATTGGAAAGGAAAGCTTTGTAATTCAAAAATCTATTTTTTCACATTTTTTCATAGTTGTAGTTAACTTTTCAATAATCTATTAAATATGAAAACCTCTATTAGACCCGGTTGCATGTTTTTTGTCAATTTATGTAGCAATGTCATCTTCTATTTAAGAATAAGTGAATTTAATGGTTTCATGATACTAAAATTTAAGCAATTTTATATGCAAAGAGCATGGCAGCAGGTAGTGAAACTCCAAAGCCTTGTCATCCAGGGTGCAATTTGAAGAATTCAATAGCTCCATGTATTACTTTTGAGAAGTGGTATATTTTAGGATATTTAACTAGTTGCTCATTATCTAGCCATTCTTTAAGCTCTATGTAAACATTACAGTAGATCCTTTCTTGATTGATCTTGTACTTGTACTCTTGTAAGGTTTTGTCTTTTTTCTATTTTGAAAATCTAATATTCTTTAATTTTTTTAAAAAACAACTTAAGCAATCATTATGTTACCCACTTTAAAAATGATATTTAATTGTCTAACTTGATAGGAATGTACTTTAACAAGTAGATTATTTAGTTCATTACTGAAATTCTGATTTATAAAAAATAGAAGGTTAATATTGCAAAAAATAAGACAATTGAAATCATATAAAGATTGTATGTAAATCAATAACAGGCTTTAAAAAAGAGATTTGTCATTCTATATCTTAATTGTCTATGTAAATGAAAGAAATATTTGCTACCACTACAAGAAAAGGGGAAATAGTGATGAAAAATTACCAACGAAAGTCTAAATATTCTGTCGAAAAGGATATTTAGCGACAGATTTTATCGACAAAAAAGGCGTCAAAGAAATGGTCGTCGATAAATTACTGACAAAAATCTTGTACCGTTAGTGAATATACCGATGGTTATTCTATGTTGTGTTCGATTGGTAAATTTATTGACAGCCTTCTTTTTTGTCAATAAAATAACTAAAAACTATTTTTGAAATCCACCTCTATGGACACGAATGACCCACTCCCACACCCCACTGATTTCAAGGAACAACATATATCATCACAATCAATTTGAAACAACCATTCTAAGAACTTCTACTTGGTTTTAGTTCTTTCATAAAATAACTTTCAAAGCATTATGTAAGCATAGAAAGAGATGTACATCCATAAACTACATGCATCAACATCCCTATCAATTTCTATCATTTATGTTCAAATTGAAATTATAACACAACTAAACCACAATATGAACCCACTGCTAGAGTTCTTTCCATGGTTCCTAACAGTTAATACATTTGGGTCCTCACACCTTCAAACCACATGTGTATCTCAATGCTTGATAATGATCTAAGTTCTCCGAGAATCAATGTCTAATAAAACAAGAGTGAAAATCTATAAGAGCAGTGATGAGACACCAACTGTTAGAGTTACGTAAATATAGTGACCTGGAAAGCAAGTATATTTACAACTAACTTTATCTTCTTTAGTACAGTTTTGTAATAAAAATATTTATTATCAATAAAACAAAAGAGTTTGGTTTTATTTGTGTGAGCATTATATATTTGGTCAAAAGGTACCAAGATTCTTTTGTAAGCAATATACATATACATAGAGATGTATGGGAAACATGTATATTTTAAGAATCTAAATTAATTGATTCACAGTTGAATAATCAAGTTGGCCGCTTGATTATGGTTTAGACTGTAGTGTTTAATTTATCTCCATATAAGTAAAGGAGTTTACTTAAAGGGAATGATGAGTTTTATATCATGATAGTAGTCAATTATCGATAATGACACTATTAAATGAATATGGAATCAAATATGTTTTCAAGAATAAAGTAGGTCGTTACTTTAATCTTGAAACATACAACTTTAACATTCGCTTATTATGAACCATAATCTTCATGAGTTGTGAACTCATATGTGTTTCATTATAATTCTTGATATGTTTGGAATGGATTTTTACAAAGTATTATTCTAGTGTCTACATGTCGAAATTATTAATTGAAATATGTATCAGGGAACATTCACTCAAATAAAGAGTTTATAGTGATATCATCACTTCTAGATGTTTATGGAGTTTGGTGATTAAACTTATGCCAGTAGTTTGACGGACTAGTTATCCATTAAGTCTTAACACCGAGATGATATCTTGTGTGTTAATCACCATATAGAGGGGAGATCTATGAGGAAAAACTAATATAAGGACAAAACGGTAATTTTACCCTTTATTGTGTGGATGGCTATAATATGGTTCATAATAAAGTTTGCAATTGGACATCTTATTTGAAACATGTGTTCTCATAATATTTAGTAATTCAAGAGTTCAACCAATTATCTTTAATGGAATGACATTTAGTTAATAAGCTGAAATTAATTATAATAAGATTAAATTAATTCTGGGCTTATTGGAGCTTGAATTATATAAATCCAATTAGATTCTCCTTTTGGCTTCTAGGAAGGTTATCAAACAAAGTAAGAAATATAAATAGTGGTTTTAAAGCCTATGATTGAATGTTAGGCTTACTTTAATTAGAATCCCAAACAAACATTTAATATTGGGCTTGACTTTGGCTTGATTTGATTAATTATATTAATTAAATTGAAACAAAGTTATTAAAGAAAGAAGGAGGGCTTACTTCAATTTTTTATACCTAAATGTGCAGCTACACATTCTGCACATTTAGCATTGAATTTCTAAATTAAAGATAGTTTTTATCATGCTTTTATAATCATTAAATGGAGTAATGATCTTATCATTAAATGGTTTAATGATTGTCTTTTAATGATGGCAAGTAATGTAACCTTTTATCATTCATTTGATTAAAGAAAAGAAGAAGTGCATTTGATGTACTCTCTCTTCTTTCTTTCATCCATAACAGAAAATGAGAAGGTCTCATTTGGGTTATTGGTCTTTTCATATAGCCATCTTAAACAAATGAGAAGAGTTTCATTTATTGGCTTCTTTATGATTGATTAAAAATTGAATTGATGCATTGGATGCACATTACTTGTTTCTTTCATGATAATCGAAATTGACAAGGAGAGTAAGAGGTGTTCATGCTTTTTTTTTACTCACTCTCTTGGCTCTCATGGATGCATAGTTGAAACTTGAATGAAAAGAGTCTCATTTTTGGCTTCTTTCTTCTAAAAAAATCTCCTCAAAATATTTCTTCTCCTTTACCACCAAAGGATCTTGTTAACCAAGTTGTCCAAGAAAAATAAATGGTAGATCGGATTGGTCGAGGATACATCAATAAGGAGAGAATACATTGACAAAGGAAAGGATACAAAAGAATGCTAAAAGGTTTATATTTTTTTCTACATGCCATTTAACCATTTAATGATGATGAAGCATGATTAAAAACCCATCTTATATGTGAAGCTGTCCATTTAGCTATAAAGCCAAAAACTACATCGTTGTAGTTTCGATTTTTTCCCTCCTTTTTTATCTTTACAAGTCTTGTTTTAATTTAATTAATTAAATCAAACCAAAATCCAGACCAGTATAAAATGTTTACTTTGGGCTTATAATTAACACTTAATTGGAGTAAGCCCATCATTTAATCATAGGCTTAAAACCCAATTTAATTAACTCTTAATTAAACTGTTTTGGTATTATTATTTTGAATCTAATTCGATCCTTTCCTTTTTATTTTCTTTCTGATAACCTCTATTTATATTTCTTACTTTCCTTGATAACCTTTCCTAGAAGTCAAGTGGGGAATCTAATTGGACTTATATAATTCAAGCTCCAATAAGCCCGAAAATAATTTAATCTCCTTGGAATTAATTTTAGCTTTTAACCAAATGTCATTCCACTAAAGACAATTAGCTAAACTCTTGATGTAACATCCCATCACCGATGGGGAGGTTAAAATAGTAATTTTGAGGGGCTAATGAGCGTGAGAAATTGCCTTTACATGCTCATGCATAATCTAGCATCTGCATACTTATGAATAGTGAATTTTGCACATGAAAAATGACTGTACATGCATTCATGACATTTCCCAGTATAATTGTGAAGAAATGTGATTGTTTATGATAATGTGATTTGTGTGTATGAAAAATTGAGTTGGAGAGGGTCATTGTGAGTTTTGAATTTTTGAAGAATTTTAGAATTTTTTTTCTGAAATTTCGGGGTATTTTTTGGACTAAGAAAAATGTCAAATGGCAGACTGATTATTTACCGGTAGTAAAAATTACTATCCAGTGGCACTGAAAATTTAGATACATGATTTTAGGATTTATTAATTTGAGCCATTGAATTTTGGAAAAAATTAGAGTAGAAAATGAATTTTAATTGGAAAGAAACTAAGAGAGGGTTTAAAAATGTGACATGTGGCAAGTGACACTTGTCACTTGCCTAACATGCCAACATGTATGTTGTTTAATAAAATCCCACCTTCTTTTGGGTTTTCTCGATACTTCTTCCTTGAAAGGGTTTTGGTGATTTAAGTTAAAATTTTCCATCATTTTTGTAGCCTCCTTTCTTCCTTGCTCCTTTGGAATTTTGCTCATCTTTTCTTCCTCCTTTCACCTTGCTTTCTCTTCTTTTGGTTCACTAAAAATCCAACCTAAACCTCACCCCCCTCAAGTTGATGATGATGATCGTGTGGTAGTGGGAGGTAGAGTGTTAGTGGTGGTTTTGAAGACTTGAAGCATTGGAAGTCAAACTATGGTTTAGATTATGGATTTGTAGTTTAATCAATTATTTGTGATGTTCTTTAATCTTAATTGCATGGAAATTGTGTTTGGTGAATATGGGTATGTAACTTGCTTGTTGATTGATGAATGATTAGTGATGTA
>JANJEY010142427.1:0-13243 GCA_024703695.1 Erythroxylum cataractarum
TCTTTATAGTGAGCACCTGATTAAATCTTACAACTCCCATCTTAATTATCATTATAATTAAGAAAATTTGCCTAAACACATTCTTCGATCTTTGATGAGACATTAGCTTCTCATGCATGCCCAATGGATTTAATGTTCTACAATACATTACTATCTTGAACAATGCAAAAAAAAAAACTATATCAAGTTCACTAAAGAACTTGTTGATTCAATTAATCATTTACTTCTAAAGTTATATCGTTATCATCTTAAACTCAAATATCAACTCACATATAGAGTAATAAATATCTTTAATACTTCACAAGTATTTGATATCTTAAATATTAAACATCTTTAGTACGCTAACTATGTACTTGGACATAGAATAAGTTAACAATATTCAATCTATCTGTGACACCCAGATAGCCCCTGTAAGGATATGAGAGTGTCACACAAGACAGTACAAACAAACTAAAACATTTTACTGAAGCATAGCATTTAAAAAAAACATTTCCAAAACATACGAAACATTTCACACATGCATTTTCAGAATCTCAAACAAACATATGATACATATCATAATTTCATAAACCAGCCTAAATTAAGGTTATTACAAACCTTTAAACAAAAATCCAAAGTTATATACAAGCCCAAAACAAACTAAAAAAACATTTTTTTAGCAACACAAAACTCAAACTCCTTTGGCCAATGCGGTTGACTTGTCTCATTCCTTAAGTCCTTCTCTATGAACCTACATGGGGAAAATCCACCGTGCTAAGCATATAGCTTAGTGAGTAATAACTAATCTTTACATAAACCAACAACTCGTCACACTAAATCATGTAACAACATCAACATGCATTCATAGATTTCTTTAACAGTAAGTCAAGCAAAATGCATTTTAGAATAGATTTTTTTTAAAAAAATAGAACTGCATAACACAAGAGGGTATAAACCTTTCAGAATCAACACACAATTTGGTTTATGTCAGAATCAAATAGATATCAGAATACAAAATCAGATGACTACTAAATCCGTTTACAGAAGCAACCGAAGTCTCGACATTGAAGAGTTCAGAAGAGATCGAAGTCTTGACACCGAAATGTCAATAACAAAAGACACCGAAGTCTCATTAACAAAAGACACCGAAGTGTCACAGAAGCAGCTGCAGACCCTTATAGGCATGCCTATTTATCCACAACTAGAACTCAACAGTTTTAAAACAAAACAAAGTCATTTTAGACATTTTATGACAAAGCAAGTAGTCAATCATAGTCACAAGCAAGTAGCACTTTTAACGATATAAACATGCATCAAACGCCTTGGGCAATCATTGTACAGAATTCAGAACACAATCAACATAAATCAAATTCAACAAGCAGAACAAAATAAGGTATGACCATCTAAGATTACTCACAAAAGCTCTCTGTTTGCTTATTGCCTTGAAGTCCCGAAAACATCTAGAATCGGTCGCTCTCAAGGTTCCTTTAAAACATTCAATACAAACATATATATCTATTGTGCACAGTTATGAATTCAAGTATGTACATTCATGTATATTGAATATGTATGATGCATATTCATGTAAAAAATCCATCCTTAATCTTATCACATTATCGATCATGTGAAATCATACTCAATCCCTCAATCCACATTTATTTCACAATCCACCTTCCGGTCCACATTGCCTAATTATTCTCTTCAGAAAAGTGAGGTAATTAAGTAATATTCCTAGAAAGTTTTCCCTCTTTGTCTTAGGTTTCCAATGATACTAAGTTCATCCAATTTGGTTTAGTATTCAATGAGTTATGCTCAAAATACCACGGACTATGTACATTTAAAATTTTGGCTAATGTATGATCATGTCTCCAAGTTGTACACCTCATAACTCTCAATTCTAATAATATAAATTTACAAAATTTATATTAATTTAAAGCTAAGAGAATAAGCTACAATTTTGGTGAAGACACCTCAGTCTAATTTAGAATAAATCAATACATTTTATTCAATAATCATAGGACATGATTTCTGTTCCTGGTAGTGCTACAACCTAAGCCAAGACTCAATTTCATGCCAATTTTGAAAGTCTTAGAGACATAATTAAAATTTGACTTCTTCAAGAAAGTTGTAGAAATATGTCTCAAGTTTAATTTGAATTAAGAATCAACTTATTTGAAAATTTACAGATCAAGATATAATCACAATACCAAAGCATGTTCAGTGAAAATTCTCCAAATCATGACATTCCAACACATTTCCTCACTTTCATCCAATTAATCTCTTTCAAATCAATTCAGATGTCTCTAAATTTTTATGTATAGAAAGAAAAATGTCTTAGGAGTCTATTGTTCAATTCTCAAGTCATTTGGAGGTCGGATGACAAAGTGTGGATAAAAATAGTCAACACATTTCGGTTTTGGTGCAACTAGTCTTCTCTTCTCTCTCTAAAAGCGCAAGTTTCCCCCTTCATCACCGAACCGGTTTTCTTCTTCTTGTTTCTCTCTTCTACTTAATCCCTCATCACAAACTTATACTCTTACATTTACTCCTTCATTTTTACACCCATGCAACTTATCTTATGCTAAAACAACTCAAAATGCAAGATTAGCTACAAATATCAAAACTAGAAAATTTTCACTACTATTCATCATCTTCAACTTTTGTCATATTTTCTGCACTCACTCTTTCCTTATTTCACGATTCCTACACCATTTCTAACTTATATTCTTCGCATTTCTACTCTCATTCTAGCCCATCTTACTCTCATACAACTCAAAACTCAAGATTCAAACCAAACACCAAAATCAAAACTCACCTACAGTTTTTCATGCATAATTACTGTACAATATATCAACTCATCTATCTCATGTATGAGTTTATTTCTAGCACGTAAAACATCACCAAAATCAGTTATAGAACTCATAAACTTATAACTTTACTTACATTGTTTTTAGAAAATCACAACAGTGAGAAAGAAGATCAAAGCTATACCGAAGAGAAACCAAAGTTACAAAGCCTTACACAATTTGTAATATCTTGCTTTAATAACTCATTGACACGTGGCCCCCTTGCATGTGGGCCACTTGTCATCCTCTTATAAGTGTTACATGTCATTATGTTATTAGTCTATTTTTCTTAATCTAAAATACCCCAAAATTTTCAAAAAAAATTCTAAATTTCTCAAAAATTTCAAAATATTACTAATAGTCTCCAAATAAAATTTTACCACCAATAATCCTAATTCGCATAATTATGTTGTTATCTTTTCATATCTAACAAGAGTTGAAAGTTATATGTTCAACAATTGAAAGTTATAACATTTGTTCTCTGTGAGCAATATGTCTCTACATGATCCCAGTGAAGAGAACAACTATACTTCCACTTATCTTCTTGTAGATGTGATCAATTCATAATCATCTCTAAAACAAACTCTTTGAATTCATCGTGAAAGTAAATATTAAATGTCTCGTAGCCTTTTAACTATATATCAAATGTATCATTAAACGCACTACTCCCTTTAAATAATTTGTCCCTAAACTACAATCAAAGTGATTGGCTATAGGGCATAAATCAATAAGAGAGTCTTGTGTACTCTTAAAGATGCACTTATAACCAACTCTATTGTAATCTTTTGACAATTCCACAATCAATAACCATTGAATGTTCTTACATAGTTGCTTTTCATGTGGATTATAATTCATAAATTTTGTCTAGTAACTCCAAACTTACATGTGCCTTAAATGAGGTTTCATTCCAGTTTACAATTCAAAGGGAGTATTTATAATTGCCTTACTATGAACCCTTTTCAATAAGTACATAATAGTTTTTAAAGCATACGTCCATAAAAAAGGATAAAGATGAATTTCACATCATACTCCTAACCCTATCTACTAAAGTTCTATTACACTTTTTTGCACATAATTTTGTTGTAATGTGCTGACATTATGTATTGCTCACAAATCCCATGCCTTTCAAGGAATTTAGTAAAAGGATCAAGAATTTGACCAATTTTATCATAATGTACCATAATATTTACTACCCTTGTCAAACTTGACTATTTTCACCTCTTTATCTAATTGTCTTTTAACCTCATTAATATAAACCTCCAAGGCATTTACAATATGAGATTTATCATGCAATAAATAGACATATTTATAACGTGAATAATTACCTGTAAAAGTGATAAAATATTTTTTATTAAAAGTAGGAATACTAAATAGTCTATATAAATCAATGTGAATTATTTCAAGAAGTTGAGTGCTTCTTATGGCTCATTTATTTGTTGTGTTTTTTGTTTGTTTGACTTTAATATAATCTATGCAAAAATTAAGGTCAATAAAATCCAATTAAGGAGGTATTTTATTCTTTATTAATATTTCAATTTGTTCTTTAGAAATGTGTTCCAAACATTTATGCCATAAATAAGCAAATCTATCATTAAACAAATAAGTTTAATGCCAATATTGGAATTAAGATCGATAAAGTTTCAACATTAAAAAACATCAAATTTTAATCTATATGAAGCATCACAAAATTCACTACTACCAATCACGAGGTTATATATATACAAACTGAAACAACCACTAATAAATGAATATTTAAATCCATTAAGTTTTACTAAAGATACTAATTCCTAGATAAACTAAGTACATACAAGGTTTTACATAAGTCCAGTGATATCCAACGTCTAGGATTAAGTTATAAATCCCGATAACTTGTTGAAATATAAAGCCTTCGTATATTTGTTAAACATCAGTCTTTTTTGTCGTTTTCTCATATGGTAGTTACGATTGCTATTCTTTATTGTTAGGTGTACATATTCTAGATGGTTCTCATGATGAGGTGTAAATATCAAATGTTTTTTGTTTTTCTTTTCTTAGCCAAGCACAGGAACCTCGTGCTTGCTTTTGTATATATTAAATCTTCGTATTCCTTTACAAAATGAGAGAAGAAAACTTTTCTCAACCTACTGTTCTATTCATTACTCTGTTTTCTTCTACAACGACATAAAGATAAATATGTCCATTATCTTCCTATACAAAATCTGCTCATAGCTTCCACTGAATTTCTCATTTCATTGCCCATATAGACAAATATTTCATTTGGGACATTCCTTAACCTTCCTGTATAAATGTCATTTACATTCATCATGTTCCTATAGAAATGTAATTTAATTCAGAAATTTTATATTAATGTTCACCTTTAGGCACTCCATTAACATACCATACAATACGTAATATATATAAAGACGTTAAATTTATACAAAATTCTACAACTAAGCATACACTGACAATAAATATTTACGACATGTGAATATCTAAACACTACTACTTATGTACATGCATTACATATATTCATGCTCAGTAACTGTAAAATAAACACACTACCGTTTAGTGATTTCAATATATTCTATAGCAATGGTCTTCAATTTACTCATAATATTATAATTAAATAGCATCAAATTATAAGCAATTTGTTATAAAACCAGAATTACAATTTCAGAGTATTTGGGAGAGAAGACTTATTCTTACAAGTTCATCCCTTATCTCTCTTACATCAAACCTTCTATTTATAGTACATTTCAAACACCTAATACACATGTGACCACCTACTCCATATGTGTTATTGTGTTAGGTAAAACCAAACCAATAACCACCTACTTCATTCTTGTGTTAGGTAAAACCAAACCAATCCATATGTACACTAACTATTAAATGGTGTATCTACAATTAGTGGTACACTATATTATTTCTATCTTTTATAACACACATATCTTTACTTGACAATATTCATTTGCAATCCAAAATGGCAACCCTTTCGATTATTTTTTTTAACAATCACATCCGACACGAGTCTAATATGGACCCGTGGTCTTATATTTCTTCGCTGCTGCTTCTAGCTAAAAATTGAGAAGAAATATAATGAACAATATAGGACACATATTCAACAAGGTCCTTTGTTAATCTCATGTTTCTAAACATGGGTCCTTATTGTCCCATGTTTAGCAATATGGTCTCTATCATCTTTATCTTTCAAATATTTTCTCTAAAATTATGGCAAAATCCCTCTAACTCAACTCAAACCTATCTAAATTCATTTGTTCTTCTTCCGATAAATAAAATAAGGATCATAAATAAAATATAAGCTAAATTAAATACTAAATCATATAAAATTTTTAAAAGAAAAAGTAAATGCTTCCAAAATTATGCTAAAAATATAATATAATTGGCGCGTATCATTTTTGTCTTCAAATTTTTTCTTTAGGTTGGAGGAAGAAAAAAAAAAGTTAAATTGTGTACTCAATTTAATCATTAATTGAACCAAAGATACTTATTTCAATTTTCCCTTAATGCTTTTCCCTTGAGAATTCCTGACAACAATTGCACTGTATCCTTAATAATTTCACTAATTTAATTGAGAGGCCCAATGCAAGCTGGAGTTTGGGATAATTGTGGAAAATAATGGAAAATGACAATCTAGCAAGCCCCAAAGTCCACGTATTCATAACATGAAAGGCTCCTTGAAAACTGGCCAGTGCCACGCATTGATTCTCCCTTTGTCAGCCCCAGCAACGCGCGTGTGAGGCCCAGAACTCCACGTGTGCTCTAACTCAACTCACAAGCTCCCCTCCACTACTTTTCTGTTTTTGTCTGTAGTTCAAACTTCAAAGATCCAACGCGTCCCACTCCCGCCCGACTTTAGTGTCGATCACGCTGGAAACTTTCAAGCCTTAGCACCAGAGTTGAAGGCATCTGTCCAAACCCACCTCAAGTTAAGTGTGAACGAACTCTTAACGTTACGGATCTTCTAGAAGGACGACGACTATTATTTAAACAGTGAACGAAAAAAAAAAGGAAAATGAATAAAACAACGCCAAGCTGATGCAGGATCTGATCGTCTGTGTTAGTAACGCTGGCTCTATATTGTGTCACTCCATCTTATGGGATTTGATCTTCTGTACCAGTACCGCTGACTTTATCTTGTGTCACCTTATTCTAGTCACTCGTTTACGTGACTCTAAGTAAATAAGTGGTTAGGATGGAGTAGTGCATAGTAAGGCCAGCATTATTAGCTCAGAAGATCATATCCCATTTAAATGAATGGTTAGGATGGAGTGACACTTGCTGACACAAAAGATCAAATCCGACATCAGCTTGACCACGTAAATAGGTGGCTAGGATGGATAGGGCTAACGTTGCCGGCAAAGAAGATTTGAGGGCAGCTGGTGCCTCTCCCCTTCTCCAGTTGCCACGTCACCCACCTAAAACCGCGTTTCTGCCGTCATCTCGATCGTAAAAATTAGTTTTCATTAAATATTGAATACACTTTGAAAGAAAAGCTCCAATCTGTGTAGCTTTCTACTTTGACAAATCTACACGCTATCTTCACATTCTCAAACGCCTTTAACTTGCCTGGAAATTTCCTCTCTACTCGTGTCCTTTAATACTCTACTTTCTCAACCACTCCCTCCCGTGTCTTACGGAAAGTGAAAGAATAGAGACCAGAACTGCCTTACTTTTCCTTTTGTTTCTCATTTATCTGTTCCATTTATAGTATACCAAGATTGGATTTTGTTATTTTCTGATCGATCTTGAAGCGAACTACAGTTGAGGATGGAGAACAATCAACAGTCTTTTTGGCAGTTTAGTGATCAACTGAGGCTACAGACCTCAAACTTGGCGAATCTGTCACTTAATGATTCGATTTGGAGCAGTTCATATACTTCTAAGAGGCCAGACCAGAGGAGGAATTTCGATACCAGGGTTGGTGGTGAAGTGAATTCCGTTGACAATCTGAAGCCAAGAGGGTCTGAATTGAATGGTTTCAATGATGATTGGAAGGTAGGATCTGGCAGTAATAATTACGGGTTCGGTCCAATTGGTCAACCTACGGGTGGATCCCAAATGAATGTTGGGATCAATGGTGGATTCAACAAGGGTGTTTATGCAAAGATTAGTAACCTCAATAACAGCTTCAATATAGCTCTGAAGGGTAACAAGAACAAGGGAGAGGATGAGCTTGTCGGCAAAACTGGTAGAAAGAATAATAAGAAGAGCAGCAACGACAGCAATGATAATAAAGATAGTAAGAGCTCTGTTGATAAGAGGTTTAAGACACTGCCTCCTTCAGAATCTTTACCCAGAAATGAAACCATTGGTGGCTATATCTTTGTCTGCAACAACGATACTATGCAAGAGAACCTCAAACGACAGCTTTTTGGTATGTCATGACCTCACTTGTCTCAGTTTTTGAATTGGTGATACCTGTCGGTTGGTTCCTGGTTTTATATAAAAAAGTTTTGAACCTATAAGAACCAGAACCTAGGTCTGGATACTTTTAGATTTTGGATTATCTTACCTTTTAGTTTAACTTTCACTAGAAAAATCGAATTTTCTTATTACTTGCTTTTGCATGCAAGAAAATCACATATAGTTAGCAGATCATCAGCTTTTACTCGGCCCTGGTGCTTTTGTTCATTGTTTCTGCTGTATTAGTTGTCTGCTGGTAGAGCTAAACAGCTACTTGAATCCTCTGCAGGTTTGCCACCACGTTACCGTGATTCAGTGAGGGCGATAACCCCAGGCCTGCCACTTTTCCTCTACAACTACTCCACGCACCAGCTTCATGGAATCTTTGAGGTATTTACTCTTTTCTGTTCTCTGCAGCATGATGTGTATTCGGATCTATTTGATTGTGGATGGTTTTAGCCAATTCATAGCTGAACACATGTACAACTAATTTCCATACTTCCAATATCAACTTGGGTCATCCCTTTGTCTTTTCATGAAGATTCTAAGATTCTTTTCCGAATTTTCATAAACAAACTAATTGTGTCCTGACGGTCTGTTAGGCGTCGAGTTTTGGAGGAAGCAACATTGATCCTATAGCCTGGGAGGATAAGAAATGTCCCGGAGAATCGCGCTTTCCTGCTCAGGTATATACATAATTGGTAAATAGTATGAACTGCTTCTCTGAGTACACTATGTAATTCTGTTTTAACATATTTCTGGGAAGATTCGGTATTGATTACCTGTTTGTGTGTGCAGGTAAGAGTTGTTACGAGGAAAGTTTTTGAGCCACTAGAAGAGGATTCTTTCAGGCCAATACTCCACCATTACGATGGCCCCAAGTTCCGCCTCGAACTTAACATTCCTGAGGTAGTTTCACGTGTGCAATGTTAAATTTCATAATTATGAAGTTCTCACGCAGAATACTTGAGCTGATTGTGAACCGAATTTGTTTTCTAATTTTCAGGCACTGGCTCTCTTGGATATATTTGCTGAGCAAGACTCTTAGACATCTTTATTAACACAAGATAAATGAATATAATATATACGTATACAGATATGCACATACCTGGTGATGACAGGAGATAATCAAATCACAGATACAGATATGCACGTACGTGGTGATGACCAGGGACGATCAGATCACAGGGTACAAAGTTATTTAGCTATGTATGCGTTTGTGGTTTATAAAAGGAGAGCTGGAGGAAGCAAATTACAGCTCCCATGAAACACATCTTTTCTTTTTTGTATTGTGGAGGTTCTACTGAATTTGTGTCTCGGATTGGCATATGAATAAGTTACAAATTAAATGATATACCAAACCCTATGAGATTGTACTTTCTTTTACATGGATGGATAATTGTCTTGGTCCTGTTAACAAGCCGTGAACATGGACGATTGGCAACGTTACGCTGTGATGTTAAAGCAAATACCAAAATATGGTGCAATTGAAGAGAACAGGTCCTCCTCATTTAACTCTGTTTTACTCTGTCTAGACAAAAATTTTTGTCTTAGTCTGTCTAGTAACTGGCTGGTGCTGTCCTCTGGCTAAAAAACGGCGCTTGTGGGTCTTACTCACAAGCGCCTGTCTGTCATTTAATGAGCTGTCCAATTTTTATTTAATGAGCTGTCCAATTTTCTTAAGAAATCGACGCCGTTTTTTGTCTAAACAGAGTTAAATGAGACAGAGGATCTGTTCTCGCAATTGAGTGCCGCTAAATACCTATTCGACCATTGGTGTACTATAGGGGGATTCATAACTTATCTTAAGATTTGTACATGAATATTTACCTAAAATTTTGTGAGTTCTTATTAATTGTGCCGTTAATCAAGCTTACATTGCGAAATAATCATAGAAAAAAAAGACAACTTGAAAGGAAAGTGAGTTGGATAGAGCATGAAGTTAAGGTTGTCATCAACGACAACTGCACTGAAGATGCTATACATGAGTACAACTCAAGTGAATATGAGTGTCGATCCTGTGAGAACTACAATTACTAATACTAACAGTCTTTTTATTCTAATATCATAAAACGAATAATTGATTTTAAGATAAATGAATTAACAAACTTAAAGTACCAAACTAAAGTAATAAACAAGATTAAAGCTACCAATAGATAAACAAGATCCAGATATGAACTTCCTTATAAACGTTTAATGACCTATATTTTTATGCTTATATTTAGTGTGTTTTACTTGTTAATTGAGATTTTGTATTTTTTTTTTTGGTAGTTTTCAGGTCTAAATTACCTTCATGGATCAAAAGGAGACAAATTCAGATAAAATCGAAGCAAAAAACATAAGAATTGAAGCTATTTTAGAGATCTATGCCTGTGTAAAGATATACACACCCGTGCGAGTAACATATACGATTATATAAGAGATCGTATAAGGGATTATGAACATATAAACCTTCGAAGATGTTGTTTTGCCTATGTGAAGATACCCACTTGTGTAAGTCACATACAAAGTTGTGTCCTATATCTATGTAAGCTATTAGAATCATTTAAATTCATGATTTTTGAAGTATTTTTTGATACACAGTCACTCATATGATCATGTATATTCTAAAAATCCTAATTTCACACTATAAAAGGTAATTATGAAGAAGAGATGAAAGAAGAAGCAATTATACCCAAAGTTATAGGCAAATTTAGAGTTTGAGACACAATTTTAAACCTAAGACCACATAATACACGAAGATTACTTACAAAGATCTTATAAAGAACAACTTTTCATCAAAGTTTTAAGGGGATTATGTTAGAGAAAAGGGGATATATAATTTATGGATTCTTTTCTTTTAATTATTCTTCTGAACTTTTTATGTTTGTTTTATTTTCTATGTTTATGAATATTTTCCCTTAGCTCTTCCCCTGTCCTTGGCTATTCCCTAATAGGATAATTAGGATGTGAGACCCTACTTGTTGTACTAACTAATGCCTTACTGATTAACCTTTTCTAAGTTATTCAATGTTGAATTAATTGCAAGTGCACGATATAGCTGTAACTAGTATCGACAAGTATGAGTCGATCCCACAAAGACGATGAATACTAATAATTACCGTTATCCTATTATCTAATCTACAAGATGATTTTGATTTTTAATAAAAATAAAATAAAACTTAAACAAGAAAAATAAAATAGGTTGCAACAAAGAATAAAGAAATAAGGAAGTACATAGAAATTTATAAATATCAAATTAATGTCTAGGCTTCAAATCCCCCTAAAACTCTTAACATATTGATCTTTGATTATGCAATTGTTTTATTGGTTTATTAGATCGTGGAGATTCTTATGATATGTTACTAGCTAACCTTGAGTCTAATAACAACTAATCCTTGGGTTTTCAACTGAATTACTTAGGTTAAAGTGTATAGGATTGCTTTATTGATTTGTGAATCCTTTCTTAGTTTTGACCATAACCCAAAAGATTTATGTCATCCTGTATCTAGGATTCCAATAATCTAATTGAAAACACGGGGTTTATAAACTAAAAGAACAACTATTTGGAAACATTGAATTCATAATTCTAAATCTCCTTGATTGTCTTCTATCAAATATTCTTACGAGGTAGAGGTTTGATCTTGTATTCTAATGGATCTTTCAATGATTTCTTCGTGTCTTCCACTTCTCTGAACCAAATGACCCCTTGAGAATGATTACCATGTCTAGAATCACCTCATAAAGTTTGCTCCTTTAATTTGCCTTAAAACATATCCTTTTATACTAAAATTTAAGGTTTCTGGGACTTACACGATATCTCCAACAATAATAAAATTTGTGATTCTACATGGCCTGAGAGAAGTGCACAGACTGATGCACAACCCTGTATCCCTTCTATATCTTAAATCTTCATTTTGTGTCAAGTTTTCATTTGAATTCTTCTCCTTTAAGTCCATGAAGGCAATTATAACTTATAAACACACTTGCACTGAATTAAGTAGCAAATATTCAACAAAATTATAAAATAAAAATACATTAAATATAAGGTATAATTATGATGAATTATACATCTGTCACATGCTAAGGTACATGAACTAAGTTTGTTTAGTACCTAAGTATAATAAACCCAAAGTTGAGATGGATATTATGATTTCATCTTTTATTTAATGTAGTTTGATTAATTGATTTATTGTGATTTAGTTGTATGATTTTATTCTTGAATTAATATGTTCGAGATATTAGTTCAATGTTGATTTCATATAAATGAGATTGAGAAATCTTTTTGCATGAATAAATCTACCATAATTAGAAGGAGTTGCATGCAAACCTGGATATAAGTCAACATAAATCTCAAGATTAAGGTTAGACCTCATAATGACATTCAACAATTAAGTAATACGATCTTAAGGGTTTTTACTAGAAAGAGGTTTCAGATAATAAATTAAAGATTAGTTATTAACAGTCTTAAAAAAGATATTAGCAAAAGATAAGAATTTCCAAGGCCCAATGGTCAATAATTAAATTGTATGATAAAGGGTTAATACTTAAGAAAATATAGATGGATTCATAGCCTAGATATTATTTGTTTGATATTGATTAATATTAATGATATATGTATTCTAGTTTATTATTGTTATGAATTTCAGTTTAGTTTAATTTTAATTAAATCGTTATCCTATTTGTTGGTTTGATAATAAGAAATGTTATTATTAGTACTTATAGTTTTTGTGGGATCAACAGTCAATATTCACTAACACTATACTATAGTTCGATAAGGGCACCTACCTGTGAGATTTATAGAGTAGAGATCAACCCAACATATCACCTACCAAAAACTTTCTATGGTTGGATTTATCTTAATTCAATGTTTAATTTTAGTTTCTTGGACTAGTAGTGTTAGCCCCAAAATTTTTATGATTTATCATGATTAGCTTAATTAAGTGACTTATGTTAGCCTTAATTTAGTTGTAAGTAAGTAAGATGTCATAAATAAATTAGTTGGCATGAATTAAATGAGTTAGGTAATAAATGAA
>JANJEY010142480.1:0-13238 GCA_024703695.1 Erythroxylum cataractarum
ATACAAAATTCCTAGGACTATTTAGGAAGTAATCTAGCTATTAACTCTATGAAATCTCTCAATTATAGGAGAGATTATAGGTATAATGATAATAGTATCAATGCTAAAAATCTCTAGTCAACATTATGCATCCAGATACTTCAATTCACAAACATGGGAAGATGATGAATTTTGTTGTTCACAAGCATGATATTTTTAATCGGTAATGAAATAAAACATAAAAACACAGAAACACATGATGGGGAACCAAATTTCATACCTTAGCAACTTCTTGAAGAAGTATTTCCCTTACAAAGTCACCCTGTAATTATTTTTTGGTACGAAAGATTAGTAACTAAAATGAAGGCTACTGCCCTCATGTTTTGGGGTTAAAAATAAGCACTGAGGATAAAGAGTAATATCAAAACCTTCTCTGCCAGGGTGAAGGAAAGAATCTGTTTGATAACAACCTTCGATTCTGTTTCTTTTGTATTTCTTTTGACCAAGGACCTCTTCGTCTGTGCCCGAAGGGACTGAAAAAGAAAACACCTTTAAATTAGCTCAGTTGAGGAAGAAGAAACATCAAAAGACAGTATGAGATAAAAGAGATCTTTGGGCATTTGATGGGAATGCCCGAGTCTCCTACTATAGTCAAAGGAACATAAAAACAAATCAATTCACAAGAAACACATAGGCCAAAAGCAACAACTGATATAATATAAAAGGAAAGTTTTCAAAAGTATAAATCATTATCAGAAGTATCCAGAAAATAATGCTCTTTTCGTTGTGTGCAATGCACAAAAAAGAGACAGAGAGAGATGACATAGTTAAGGATCTCACCTCAGAAAGTAGAGACTCTAGACGATCAATTTGGAAAACACCTTCCTGGAAAGAATATGCTTTAGGGGAATATGCTTTTGAAAGAGAAAATAAAGCATCGGGAAGCAAGAAAAAGGCTAGAGTGTGACTCAAACAAGAACCCTGAGATCACAACACTAACTTCATATCACCTCATAAAGAAGATCTTGCAAAGAAGATCTCAGTTGTTCTGAGCTATCAGTCAATACTTTCCTAGCAATCCAGGGATATGTACTACCCAAAACTTTGTAGTTAGGATCAAAATTCAGAGCAATTCCTTCCAACACTGCAAGACTAAGAGATGGAAAAAGGAAAAGGAAAAGGAAAAGGAAATGTGGATGTTATAATTGAAGGCCACAAGAATATAACCAACTTCTTACAGGAAATAAACATGAAAAAGAAGTGGTAAGACATCAGTTAGTCCCTAAAGGAAAGAATGACTACCTTCGGATGACAAGAGAAAAATATGATGGTATCTGAAATTTGAACTTGTACCTGGAAATGATATAGACCATTAAACATTACCTCAATTAGACAAGCTATGGCTATTTGATATTGTAATTTTCCATAGCCAATAATTGCTATCATATGTTTCAAGTATAGCTATCTCAGTTTACACGTGAAATTAAAGATTTGTAATGAAATCTACACCACTCACGATTAATATCTTGTGTATCAAAAGGAATATGATTCAGAATTATGCTTTAGAATGATTAGCCTTCTTAGGACTGTGGTATGGCACTATCTGTAGACTTTCTAAATTTCATGAATATGAACTCTCTAATATGAATTTGCCATCATTTTCCTAAGAGACAATATGTTAAAAGTTAAATGCATAGTAACAATTGAAAAGAAGATGATGGCATAAAACTGACATGATTTTTTTCCTGCAAAGCATTAAAACCAGTGTTTTCTACACAACGAGCATATATATCTAATGGGGAAAACTAAGAGTTCAAATAATAACTAATGCATCTCTTGCAGCTAAAGTCAAAAGGACAGATAGAACACTATACATGGTAGTCCCCAAATTTCCCAGGAGGTCTCCAAAGCTTATATTCCGAACTCCCTTAGCAACAGCATTTTGGAAGACACCTGCCATTTGAAATTACAGGTAAAATCATGGCCAGAAAATGCACCTCTCCACAAATAAAAATAACTATTAAGACGACCTTTAAAAGTACAAAAATTTAGAACTCTAAATTGATGAAACAGAAGAAACCTGTTAAAGCTTTTGTAACAGCCTCTTTATTTGCCGTTGGTGGAAGAAGCCTGCAGTTTTATACTAGTTTAGCCTTATAAACAACTTCTTCAAATATAGCACCAGAAGAAAGATAGTATTAAGTACCCAAGAGTAACAAAGTCATTAGCCAGTGCACCAAAGTCACGATTTACAAGATGGAGACAAGCTGCAATAAACCCGTCACGAAGTTCTTGCTTAAATTCACCCATCATACCAAAATCTGTTGGCAAATCATAGAAAGTTACTTAGTCTCCATATGAATTGAAGAAAGAGGCAATCTTTTTTCTTATTTTGCACAAGTGCCTTTGAATATATACACTAGTCCTAGCCTGATTTTAGGTAACTAAAATATTTCCTTTTACAATAATATCCTCTATTTACAACAATTTCCTAAAGTACATATCCATGATATCCTCTAGTTTCCTATTTTATGATTAGGAAATAATACCTCCTAAATCACTGTTATGATTTTCATCACTCCCCCTCAAGCTGTTAGATGCATAGATGTCTTGCATTCTCAACTTGCTTATAACATCTTAAACTTGTGCATTTGCCAGCCCCTTAGTCAATACATCTTCCACGTGTTTGTTAGTGGGAACATATGGGGTACAAATAAGCCCACTTTCCAATTTTTCTTTTATACAGTGCCTATAAATCTCAATGAGATTAGTTATGTCATGTTGTACTAGGATGTGAGCAAAACTAATAGCTGACTTATTATCACATTAGAGCTTCATAGGTCCTTGCCACCTAACTTTCAAATCATTCAGGATGATACGAATCCATAAGAGCTCACATATATCGCAAGCCATAGCTCTAAACTCTACGTTAACACTTGATCTAGCCACAACTGATTGCTTCTTACTTCTCCAAGTGATAAGATTGCCCAAAAGTATAGTGTAGTACCTAGTGGTTGACCTTCTATCTATATAAGCTTCAACTGTTTTATTGTCAAATTTCTTAAACATAATCTCTCTACCAAGGATAATTTTCAGGTACCTTAATACCTTACACACTGCTTGAAGATCGACATTTTTAGGGTCATGCATGAACTGACTAATTACACTTACTGCATATGCTATGTCAGGCTTGGTATGTGACAAATAAATTAATCTTCCCACTAGTCTTTGATACCACTAGTCTTCATCATCTTTGTCCTCGCTTAGTCACTGATTCTGTTCCATAGGTGTATCAATTGGTTTGCACCCCATCATTCCAGTTTTTTCTAGAAGATCCAGAATATGCTTGCGTTGGGATAGAAAAATTCCCAATTTCGAACAAGCTACTTCTATGCCCAAAAAATGTTTAAACCTTCCCAAATCTTTGATTTCAAACTCTTGGGCAAGTTTAAGTTTAAGGTGTTACATCTCTTCAAGATCATTACCTGTGACTATGATGTCATCCACATAAACAATGAGGGCCGTCATTTTTTTTTCTACAGCAAATTTAATAAATAGAGTGTGATCTCCTTGACTTTGCTTGTACTTCATTTCCAGCATAGCCTTTGTGAATCTCCCAAACCATGCCCGAGGAGATTACAAGGCTTTCTTTAATTTGCATACTCTACTCCCAAACTTACCTTCAAATCCAGGAGGGGTCGTCATGTACACTTCTTCATTTAAATTACTATGTAAAAAGACATTCTTTACATCAAATTGCTGCACAGGTCAATCAAAATTAGCTTCCAAGGATAACAGTATACATATAGGGTTCATTTTTGCTACCGGGGCAAAAGTTTCAAGATAATCAACCCCATAATTTTAAGTATACCTCTTAGCTACCAGCCTTGCTTTATGTCTTTTCAATGAACCATCTACTTTATATTTAATTGTGAATACCCATTTACATTCTACTGGTCTTTTCCCTTTTGGTGAATCCACTATTTCCCATGTTTGATTGTTAGTTAATGCCTTCATCTCACTATCAATGGCATTTTTCCAAATCCTATCCCTAAGTGCCTCATTAAGTGTTTGTAGCGTGGAAACTGAATTTTATTTTTGTAAGAAAACATTTATGGCTTGGAGAACATTTGTCAAGTGAAGCCAAGTGTGAAATTGGGCATTTAGTGCATGTTCGTGTGCCCTTCCAAAGAGCTACAGGAACATACAAATCATCAAGTTCAAGGTTTTGTATTTCAGTACTTGATTCTGGGTTAGATACTTGAGTCTTCTCTGGTAAGGTCTAGACAGTATTCCTTCATGAGTAGACTAAAAGAGGCTTGTTAGGGATAGGTATAGTATTTTTTAAGGTATCTGGCTGGGCACTTTCTAACTTATTTTGGTTAGATTGGTTAGGTGGTGTAGGGATAGTAGTGGCTGACTCAGTCTGTGTATTTGGGAAAGATAAATCAAGTAAAAAATTAGTCTCCCTATACTTCTCTTTCGCATAATTCCCCATCTCCCCTTGAAGATAAGTATTAGGGAATAAAGATTGACCCTCAACAAATGACACATCCTTGGAAATGAAGAATTTATGTGAGGGAGGATAAAAACACTTATAACCTTTTTGTGTAGAAGAGTAGCCAACAAAGAAGCACTTTAGGGCTCGTGAGTCAAGTTTTCCCCTATTGTGAGCATGAATATGAACAAAACTAACACATCCAAACACCCCTGTAGTCAGACTACTTAAATTAAAGCTGGGAGCATTTCTACTGGTGTTTTGAACTCTAGAGGTCATGAAGGCAATCTGTTTATCAAGTGAACTCCAGTTAAAACAACCTCTCCCCAATACTATTTAAGGACATTCATTTGATATAATAATGCTCTAGTGATTTCAACTAAATGTTTATTTTTACGCTCAACCGCCCCATTTTGTCAAGGTGTATCAACACAAGATGAAAAATGGATAATGCCTTCACGTTGAAAGAAAGAAGATGAGGTTTGATGAAAGCATTCTCCAGCATTATCACTCCTAACCCCTTTTATGCTCACCCCAAACTGGTTTTTTATCGTATGGAAGAAATTAGGAAAAATCTCACCGACCTCTGATTTGTTTTTCATGAGAAAGACCCACGTGACCTTTTTGCAATGATCAATAAAGGTAACAAACCATTTAGCTCCTGACACATTATGTATCCTTGAAGGTCCCCATATATCACAATGAATCAAAGTAAAATGAAATTCAGATTTATTATTGCTCAAAGGAAAGGAAGTACGGCAATGTTTGGCAAACTCACACACATCAAAATGGTAACTATTAGGATCATTGTTTTTAAACAAATTAGGAAATATGGTTCTCAATAAACTAAAAGAAGGCTGACCTAAACCATAATGAAGCCAAATAGGGTTAAGAGTAACTTTGGTCATGAAAGTCAAGGAGGGATGTGAGGTTTTGTCTCCACTATTAGACTCCAGAAGGTAGAGTCTATCCTTTTCCTTAGCATGCCCAATCATCTTCCCCGTTTCCCGATCCTGAAATACACAATAATTAGGATCAAAGATGGCAAAGCAATTCAAGTCTCTAGTAAATCTTTGAATGGACAAAAGATTGGTAGAAAGTTTGGGAACATGTAGAGCTCTTTTCAAGAGAAGATTAAGGGACAAAGGAATAGTTCCTTGACCTACAACAATAGTAAGAGAGCCCTTTGCAACTTTAATTTTTCTGTTACTAAGACAGGGGTTATAAGAAATAAAAGAATGATGAGAGGGAATCATAATAGTCTGTGGCACCTGAATCTACGAACCAAGAACCCCTAGGAGACACTAATAAGGCACTAAGAGCATGAGAATTAGAAAAATCACATGATTGGGCTAACGAACATGATGCACCAGCACCTTCCAAGGAATTCATAATGCTCTTTAGGCACTCAATCTCTTTTTTGTTAGGCCCTTTTGGTTCTGATCTAGCTTGTTCAGAATATCTAAAGTTTGGAGGTTCATTGAAGTGGGCTTTTGCTTGTCCATCCTTGTTTACCCCTTCTTTCTATGCTTTTTATAGCTTCTCGTGTAACTTCCAGCAGGTCTCTCTAGTGTGATGAGGCTTCTTACAAAAATTGCACCTGATATCTTCCTTATTTTGAGGACTGTTGGTAGTGGTTAACGGCTTCTTTGTTGGCTTTCATAGACATGAATGTTGAGCTCTTAGCAAACTTGGATTCCAACATCACAATTCTCTGACTCTTTTATGCCTGGATGAGTAAGAAGGACTCATTTAAAGACGGTAAAGGATCTTTGCCAAGTATTTGAACCCAAAGTTGGTCAAATTCAACATTAAGACTTGCTAAGAATTCAAAGATTCTTTCCCTTTCGACAAAATTTTGTAATTTGACACTATCATCACCGCACTGCATTTTAAAATTTTGATAATGATCCAACTCAAGCCAAAGACTCTTCATCAGACTGTAATATTCACTGACAAAGTGCATACCTTGCTTGGTAGATGAGATTCTAGTCTTAATCTCATAAATTAAAGAGGCATCATTTACCTTAATAAGATTGAGTAACAACATCCCATATCTCCTACCTTAGAATAAGATTGAGTAACAACATCCCATATCTCCTTAGCAGACAAGAGGAACATGTAAGCGCCTCTAATGTTTGGTTCCATAGAGTTCCAAAGCCATGACATGATTAAGGAATTCTCCACATTCCAAGCCTCAAACTTGGGAACCGAAACAACAAGAGCAGGTCCTAATAGGTAAGAAAGCTTTCCCTTGCCCTTAAGGAAAATCTTAACCATCTGTGACCAGTGGAGGTAATCTTCAACTTCTGGAAACTTATAAAGCTCTTCTGTTAAACCCCGATCAATGAACCTACAAAATCCTTCAAATTGTATCTGATTAAATCTAGGTATTGTAGACATTCCCACATTTCCATCCCCCATTATTTTGAATTTCCCACTTATTTATTTATTTATTTTTCTTTTTATTATTATAATTCTATTACCCTCTTTTTTGATTCCCTTCCTTCATTCCTTAAGTTCCATAGGTTTGGTTTGATCCTGTAGAATCAAACCCATTTTTTCATTAAGCGAAGGGTACAAAAAAATCAGATTGATTTTTCGATTAAAAAAAAACCCAAGGACTCAATTGTATGGATATGTAAAATACCGGATTTCCAATCCTAGCAGGAAAAGGAGGGAAACAGATACTCAATTTAAAGTGAGTAAACAGAATTCTATACTCGATCTCATCAATACATATAGAATTCTGTGGAAAGCCGTATTCGATGAAAGTCGTATGTACAGCTTGGAGGGAGGTCTTTCATATCTTTCGAGATCTACCCTACAATAGTTTTTACCATTGAGTTGGTCAGATGGAAACAAGATTTGTAATTAACCAATATGGGTAGGGGTGTATATTTTGGGATTACCAATAGAGGAGATTTCAGAGGAGGAAGAGACCTCCACGTTGGAGTTTTTGTGGGTAACAACTTTAGCCATCTGTTTTCCAAAAGGCACTATTGGCAATGAAGGCCAAGTAAGTGTCAAAAAAAAAAAAAAGAAACTAGGAGTTACAATGTCCTAGGCTCTGTTGCACAACAAGTGCCTTTGAATATATACACAAGTCCTAGCCTAATTTTAGATAACTAGAATATTTCCTATTTACAACAATATCCCCTATTTACAACAATTTCCTAAAATAAATATCCATGATACCTCTAGTTTCCTATTTTATGATTAGGAAATAATTTCTCCTAAATCACTGTTCATGATTTTCATCATGAACTTCTTGTTTATCATCACACATGAAGCATGAAGTTCCATTAAGAAAGCAAGATGAGACTAAATCAAGCTCAGAAAAACATGATATGGCCCAAATGATCAAACAAAATCTAGCAAAGAAATTCTATGCAAATTTCAATGATAAATTGGAGCTGAAAGATTAAATTATGTAATAATTAATCAGACCAATCTTACTTTTACTTTAAATACAAAAGTTAACTGTTTTATAAGTATGTGTGTGTGTATATATATAAGTACATATTCACTTCAAAGTTTTTCTACTTAAACAAGTCAAAAATAATATTTTCTGAAACATTTTCAGAAAAAGAGAAAGTTATACATCTCTAGGACTTCCTAATCAATTTAAGCTATGATACTTACTGTTTCCATAGTAGGTTCACTTGTTTTCGAAACCAATAGTGTGACAAAGAGATATATTAAGATTTTGATTCATGGTCCCCATTGAACAATATAACTTTTGGAATGAATCATTTATTGAATATCATATAAGAGCATTGTATGATAAAAAAAGTCTCGATTTCAAGTTGTGTCACCCTCAATACTCATAGACTTCTTACCTGCTGCATTTATCCACACTTTGTATGAGAGGGAACCTTGGAGTAATATATAGTAAACTCTCAAGTCTCATCCAACAAGCTAAACTTTTGGATTGAATGGTTTTTGACAATTTCATTGGGTAAATTGTATAGAAATCCATGCAGATAGATGACAGGCATCTAAGCCTCTTGATCAAGAAAACTCCAACATCGTGTTATACGACCATTTAACTCAACACCAGGGAACACTCAATTTATAAATCAGACTCCCACACATCCTTCCATTTGGAAAAGCTCAAACTTATAGGAGGAAGCCACCCAAAATAGACTCACAAACACTTCATACTTAAGTGCGTGGGAAAGAGATTGGCTGACTGACGCAGTATTTAGAAAGAGAAACATTATGCTTCCCCTACACTTTTTATGTTACACACAATGAAAAGTAAACAGTAAATTAAATTCAAAGTATTAGAAAATCATATCGGCCAATAGCACGTAAGACCTTATAAATTTCCTATGCATGTATAGAGTTTAATTCATTTGTTATGGCATTTTCCAAGCGATGTAGCTCTTACCCAAATAAGCTAGTTTCCCATCATAAGTACGGAGCAAATTCCCAGGGTGTGGATCAGCATGGTAGAAACCTTTCTCCAAAAGTTGATTGAACGAGCAATAAACTCCTACCTAGGAAAAACCAGGGAAGAATCAATCAAATCAACCACAAAAAAGAAAAGTACATAAAGATCAAACATTCAAGAATGACATGGTTTGGTTGGTTTAAAAAAGACCTCAACCAAATAAAGATCTTTAACTTCAGACAACTTGCAGCCCTGCAAAAAAAAAAAAGTGATCATAGGCAAGAATTATACCAAAGCGTAAACTAAGCATCTACGATAAGGCAATAGCTTAAATAGTGATTCCCCATGATAAATTTTCAAAGAACATACAAAGTGAAATAAACATGTTAAAATGTCAATATAGGATGGACAAAGACAAAAGTATTTGACAAAAATAATATAGTTATAATTTTAGGGTGTCTGAATTTAACTTTAAATCTACAAAAAGAGAATAAGATGATTTCAAGAATAAATCACAAGATTTATAGCAAGAGTTAGGAATCACTCCCAGGATTTGAATATATAAAACCGTTAGTGTTACGCCAATAGGTTCCTAGAAATTACTTTAAGAGTTTAAAAATCATTCCTAGATTCAACATCACTTTTAGGAATCACTTAGAAATCATTCCTAGATTCAACATCACTTTTAAGAATCACACTTCTATAAAACCGTTAGTGTTATGCCAATAGGTTCCTAGAAATTACTTTAAGAGCTTAAAAATCATTCCTAGATTCAACATCACTTTTAGGAATCACTTAGAAATCATTCCTAGATTCAACATCACTTTTAGGAATCACACTTCACTTACAAATTTCATAATTCCACATAAAATCACCCTTATTCCGCTTCTTATAAGCTGAATGTACAATGAATATATAAACTTGTCCAATTAATCTAATTAATGAAAGGAATCAACTCTTTTTCCCCTAATAGCCACTGAGTGCCAGCATAAACAACAAAACCTTAAAACAAACTTATTTTATTCAGCTTATAGTACGGAAAACTATCAATTAAAGAAAATTAACTAAAACAGACTATTAAAAAGATCCCAAAGAAGACCAATACATTGCCATGTGGATTAAAAAGATCCCAAAGAAGACCGTTACACTGCCATGTGGTTAAGTGCACACAACATAGAAACTAGATCCTGTGCTCCATAAGTTATTTATTGCAATGTTTTGAAACAAAAAGTTAATGTAACATGTAAAAACTTCTTTATTCAGATAAAAATAGATGTAAAGCTACTGCAATATTTATATAGAGCTAGGGTACATAGTTATGGAAGTCTTCCTAATTAGGAAGACTCCTTATTTGAAAATATCCCTAATATAGCTAGATATTACAACTAAGGATAATCTATAAGGATAATTCCTTAAGTAAGGGACTATCTCTTATTATGGGATTTTCTACACTCCCCTTCAAGTTGGTGCAAAGATGTCTATCATGCCCAACTTGCTAATTTGTTCTTCAAATGGTTGTCTGAATAGCCCCTTTGTGAAGACATCTGCTCTTTGTTCTTTAGTAGGAACAAATGGGATACATATGCTTCCATCTTCCAATTTTTCCCTTATAAAGTGCTTATCTACCTCTATATGCTTTGTCCTTTTATGAAGTACTAAATTGTGTACAATATTAATGGCTGCCTTATTGTCACAATACAACTTCATAGGAGGCTTAACTTCCAAATTTAACTCAGACATAACTCTTCAAAGCCATAAAATTTTACACTCTCCTTGAGCCATAGCCCTGTACTCAGCTTCTTCCCTACTTCTAGCTACTACATTATGCTTTTTACTCCTCCATGTGGCCATATTCCCCCATAGATAGGTGCAGTAGCCTGATGTTGATCTTCTGTCAGTAATGGAGCTGGCATAGTCTCCATCCGTGTAGACTTTTATGCTTCTTTCTTCTTTTCAAAGAACAACCCCTTACAAGGACATCCCTTTAGATACTTCAAAATTCTGATAACAACCTCCCAATGTTCTTTTTATGGTGAGTGCATAAATTGACTTACTAAGCTCACTACAAATGCTATATCTGGTCTGGTGTGAGATAAGTAAATTAGTTTCCCAACAAGTCTTTGGTACCTTTCCTTGTTTACTGGAGTACCATTTTTGGGCTGCCCAAATCTTTTCCCTTGTTCCACTGGAGTATCACACGGTTTACAGTCACTTAAACCTGTCTCTTTAAATAAATCCAAAGTATACTTTCTTTGAGTCACCACAATTCCCTTCTTGGATTGAGCTACTTCCATACAAAGGAAATATCTAAGCTGGCCCAAGTTTTTTCCTTCAAATTCCTTCCCGAGCTGAGCTTGTAATTTCTCTATCTCCAATTGATCACTTCCAGTAGTTATGATATCATCCACGTACACTATTAGGACAACAATCTTACCTTCCCTATACTTTTTAGTAAACAGGGTATGATCTGATTAGCCTTGGGAATACCCGTTACTTGTTACAAATTTGGTGAATCTGTCAAACCAAGCTTTCGGGGACTATTTTAGTCCATATAGGGACCTTCTAAGCTTGCACACCTTGTCTCCAAAGCTTTTCTCAAACCCAGGAGGTGGCTCCATGTACACTTCCTCTTCAAAAAGGCATTTTTTACATCTAGTTGTATTAGAGGCCAGTCTAAACATGCAGCCACTGATAATAGGATCCTGACAGTATTCAACTTTGCCACTGGGGAGAATGTCTCAATGTAGTCCACCCCAAATGTTTGAATATAACCCTTTGCCACCAACCAAGCTTTAAATCTTTCTATTGACCCATCTACATTATATTTAATGGTAAATATCCGCCAGCATCTAACCAATTTCTTTCCTCTTCGTAGATCTGTTTTCTCCCACGTGCCATTCTTTTCCAAGGCCTTCAACTCTTCCAAAACTGCCTCCTTCCACTCAGGAACAACTAAAGCTAAATGTATATTGTTTGGAATTTTTGCACTGGTTAGTGTGAAAATAAAGGCAGAAAAAGTTGGAGACAATTTTGCATTAGAGACAAAGTTGGAAATAGGGTATTGTGTGCATGATCTTTTCCCTTTTCTCATTGCAATAGGAAGAAACATATCACCAGGAAGATCATTTGAGTTACCTGATTGGGTGCTATTGATCTCAGTTTCTGATTGAGAGATTCCAGGACTTAGATTCGAGGATGATAATTGGGTTGTATCAAAGATTACTTCCCTTGCTCCCCTGCTGTAAACTGCACCGTGGAGTGTTTTTTGTTTTTTAGCTTCCTTTTCAACATTGTCTTCCTGATTTTTTGTTTCCTCCCCCTGACTAGTAATCTTCTCTACTGCTGATCCTTCTAGGTTTAATATCTCAGTTTTTTTCCCATTAGACCTCTCGTCTTCCTTACTAAAATACTCCCCCTGAAGATGAGTGTGGCTATCATATGGTCTACCCTAAAAAAATGTAACATCCATAGAGGTAAAAAAAACTTTCTAGATATTGCATCAAAACATCTATATCCTTTTTGGGTTCTAGAATAGCCAACAAAAATACACTTGATAGCTTTAGGATCTAGTTTGGATTTCTTAGGATCATGGTTATAAACAAACACAGTGCTGCCAAATATTTTCAAAGGGACTGGAGGTTCGGTTTTGTGTTAGGGAAGAAAGAAGAGAAGATTTGTAATGGGGTTTGGAATTTTAAGGTTTTTGAGGGAAGTCTATTGATCAAAAAATTGGCAATGAGAACTGCTTCTCCCCATAGGTATTTTGGGACATGTGTTTGAAAGCTAATAACCTTAGCTACCTCTAAAAGATGTCTGAATATGTTTCTTTGACTGCTTCCCATACATCTTTGGCTGTTGGGAGAAAAATAAAGGACCTTCCAACCCTTGGTTCCATGGAGGTGATAAGCCAGGCTGTAATCGTGGCATTCTCCAAGCTCCACTGGTCGAAATTGGGGTCTTCTGATCTTGAAGTTTGGACTGCTCTTGTTACGTACCCTATTTTTCCTTTTCCAATGATTACTAGACGGGCTGATTGGGACCATTCTAGGTAGTTTCTTCAATTCAGCTTCTGGATTGAAATATGTAGGGAGTTTTCTTATTGCAAGCTAACTGAATCAGGTTGATTTCCTGATCCAGAGAAAGGGGTAGAGCTGCTGATAGTCTAGAGGGATGAAGATCAAGATCCCACCATTGCAACCTTGTAATTCATGGAAGAGCGTGTGGCTCTGATACCATTTAAAATCTCCTCTATTTTATTCAGATAATCATTGTATAGCTGCTGCTATTCTTATATAGAGTTAGGGTACATAGTTATGGGAGTCTTGCTAATTAGGAAAACTCCTTATTTGGAAATATCCCTAA
>JANJEY010142687.1:0-13196 GCA_024703695.1 Erythroxylum cataractarum
AATCATAATAAAAAATTAATTATGAACAATAATGATAATAAAAAAATATTAATAAAATAATTTTGTATAATAATAATAAGTACAAAATTTATAATAATAATTAATAATAACAGCAATAGCAATAATAAATTATTATTATTATTATTATTAAAGGATTATCAAAAATAATTATTATTAATAATAACAATAATTATTATTATTATTATTATTATTATAAGATAATAATAATAATAATTATTATTATTATTATTATTATTATGAGTTTAATAATATAATTAAGAATAAAAAATTGTTTATGTAGGGGGAGGGGTATTTTTGAAAGTTGCTTATGTATTTTGTTTCTGTCTCCGGGATAAGAAATCTTATACCACAGTCTTGAAAAGAACAAAAACTTTCAGTCCCAATACTTTGAAGTCGAAACAAAAAAAAGTGGGAACCGCAAGCAAACACTACCAGACATAAGATTTTTGTGTCCCTGTTATCTGTCTCCACAAATGGAGACATCAACCAAACACTTCATTAGTCTCACTCTTGTAATAATAATGTGTAAACAATGAATAATCAAAGGCAACAATAAACGTACAAGAACTACAGTTAAAACCAAATTTTATTACTTTTTAAAAAATATACAAAGAAATGTTTTCTCTCGACGTAATTCTTTCCTCTCTATCTCTGTTTCGAGGAAAGGCACAAAAAAACTATTTACATGCATCTCTGACTTTACAATTCAAATTCCTAATTGAATTGAACTAACTAAATCATCTTTATCCTCATCAGATTACATCACAATAGTCAGTTAGATGACACCCCCAGTGACTTTATATGATAGGATTTAGTTACATCACAACTAACAAGATAAGATATTATATTTAATTAGGAAAGATACATCCATATATATAAAGATATTCACTATCTTCAAATGATCCTCCCACGTAGTCTTTGTCTTTTAGAGCTCATGTATATGTACTGTGATCTTATCTGCCACATCATCCAATCTCTCCTTGATCTCTAAGCATTAAAGATGAGCCATTCAACCCCAAAGTCTTTGATAAAACACTAGTTTGATCCAATACCTACCCATGTCAAGTCCACTAGTTATAGTCCCTCAATTTAAGCACAAATTAAGTCTATAGTGCTCTTACATGTCTCTCTCATACATATGATCCAGCTAATCTTCAACCTAAGATCTATCTCAAGCTTTTTTTTAATCTCACACTCGAATCTTGTATCTCATCCAAGATTTTCTCAAATTTACACTAATGCATGCCAACTCATCTATAATGCTTGTTTTAATTGTCGTCTTTCTGAGTGTCAAACATTAGTTAAGGCTCACTAATACCTGCACGATTCCACTATTTGGACTTAAGGTTCTCACAAACCACCCCCACCAGAAAAACTTGACACCCACATCAAAATAATCTATGGGCACTACTCCAAATATGGTTCCTTTAAGGACTCCTTAGTCATTGGCACATCTATAACGTATCATTTTCCCTCTCTATCAAATTTATCATTGCTTTTGTTCGAACACTCCTTCACAAGGGCCATTGTGCCCAATATAGCATAATTGTTGAGGTAGACTTCTTCTGTCGAGTCTTCAATTCCTTTTCTTTGATCTTTTGTGATCATAAATTTCATTTTCTCCTCAACCACTTTTTGTCTTGGGCATTTAAGAACAAAATGTGTCCGTTTATAAATGAAACAAGCATTATCTTATTTTCTTTATTTCTTGGACTTGCATTAAGAAGATTCACATATATTCTCTTTGCCTTTCTCCAAGCCCTTCTGTCTCTCACCATTCTTCTTACCCTCGTTACTAGTTGGAATTAATGGAGACATTTAGAGATCTACCAAGGCATCCGCAACTACTATTGCACTTGGGAGGTTTTTCACTTTTTACCTCTATAGCTCCCTGTTTTTCTAACCTTATAAGTCGCTTATGAAGTTGAACAACTTGTCTTCCTTAGCCATATTCTTCATATTCAACATCAAATATGGGAATTTTCTCACACTCCTGACAAGTGCATATTTGACTATAATTATACACCCATATTTAACATATTTTGCTTTTTATGGTTTTATTGTATATTTGGTACTTAATTCATTCCAAGTGTATTTATAGGTTATACTTGCCTTCATAGAACAAAAGGAGAAGAATTCAGATGAAATCTTGGTTTAAAATAAGGATTTAAAGCATCTTAGACTTATGCAGCCATGTAAGTCTCTGTGAACTTGTAAATTTATAATTTTATGAGTTTTTAATGACCATGTGTATCCCCAAAACCCTATCTTTCGCTATAAAAGTATATGAGTGGAGGAAATTTGAGAAGAGTCGAGTTTTGTAGTAGCTTTATGATATAAGAAAGAGGTGATAATTTTGATCAAGGGATAAGGAAAACATGAAGCTAACATCAAAAGATCCAATAGATAGCTACTTCAAATTCAAACTTGCAGAAAGATTCAATAGAAGAGAAAGGGAGGCTTAGAATAATGATTCCTTTGTTTTCTAGTAGTTTTTCTTCATGTTTATCTTTGATTTTTTAGTATATAGGTGTGACAAACCATAGTTTGGAATAACAATATGTTTTAATATTTTATTTAATATAATTATATTGAATGATTTATTGCGGTTCAATTATGTTTTTTATTTTATTTCTAATATATCTGGATTATCATTACATGATTTGATTTCATGTGATTGAGATTGAGAAATCCTCTTTTATGAATAGATCCACCATAATTGTAAAGAGTTGTATGAAAACCTAAAAATAGATTAACATAAGTCCTCTATATTAGGGCCAAACTTAATTGTAGAATTTATAAATCGATAATGCAATCCTAGGGGTTTTAACTAGAAAGAATTATGTTAATTAGTTGGTGGACTAGTTGTTAGTAGTCTCAAGAGAAATGTCAACATAAGATAGGAATTTCCACAGTCCAATAATCAATAATATGATTACATGATAAAATATTAATAATTTAAAGATTCTTTAGGGATTCATCACCTAGACGCTACTAATTGATATTGATTTTTCTTCATATTCTACTTATCTTGAATTCATAATTGTTAATCTTAATTTAGTTTATTTGTTTAGCTTTATTTTTAATTAAAACCAAAATCTAATTCTTAGGCTATATAATAGAAAAAGGATAAGTACTAGTAATTACTATCTTCGTAGGATCGACCAATACTTGCTTATGTTAGCTACAGCTACATCGTGCACTTCTGGTAATTTTAATATTCGTACAGAAAAATAAGTCAATCAAGTTTTTGACGTCGTTACTGGGGACAGTAATATTAGGAAAGCCTAGATTCTATTAATCCAACCATAATTTTTTGTATTTATTTTATTTTTTGTATTTCATTTTATTCTTGACTTACTCATTTAGTTATCTTTTGAACTTCTCTGCTTTGACTTTGAATTTTTGAGTTATTGTTAGGATTTACGATTTATCACTATAGTCACAACTCACAATAGAAGGATGGATCAATTAGTATTCTCTTAAGAGCTAATTTATGTCATTGCAATACGTAACATCACTATATTGGAAAGAGATGTTCTTTAATATATTTTTGAAAGCTCAATTGATATTCATGTCATGTCACAACACTTGTAGGAGTAATTGTTAGAATCATGAATGTTAGGCACTAAACTATATGTGGGAGAAACCAAGCATGAAAAAATGGTCTTAGAATGCACTCTATAAGAATACATATAAATTAGAGCAGAGCTACCTTTACACATATGGATGTAATGACTATGCTCCAACTAAATATGTACAACAACAATAGTAAGAAGAAAGTATTACAAATAAAATAATGGAATACCTTTCAAAGAGTGAAGCTAGCCGATATGAATTCGAGGAGAATTTTTTTTCACCTAAATATATTGAGCATAATACCTCATACTATCTAAGCTCACTAACGTCTTAGAGTGAAAAAGAGATGAAGGTTGATTTCATAAATGAAGTTGCATCTTAAGAAAGCAAAGAGGTAATTGCAGTTGTAAGAGACGATGAAGAATAGATGATAGAGGTAGCTTAGGATGAAGAAGAGGAGGAAGCCTCTATTCAAGAAGAGGAAGCCTCTGTCCAAGAAGAATAGGAAGTAGAGAAGTGGCAAAAGACGATTAAATTAGAAAAAGAGGAAGAAGCCTTTGTATAGGAAGAGAAAGTGGAAGAGTGGAAAAAGGAGATTAAGGAAGAACTAAAAGAGGAGCCAACTGAGGAAACTACTTATAAGTCAGTGGTAGTCACATTAAATACGAAGGGGTCTCAGTTCTTACATGACAAACTGCTTTTTTCAACTAAAGATTCAAGGAGTTTTGTTATTCATTATTTCATTGACAATTTTTCATTGAAAAAGGCATTAATGGAGTCGTTTGGAGTTATTAATTTGATAAATTATACCCTCATCATTATCTTATAATAGGTGACTTACTTATAGGCTACAAAACTGTTATATAAAAAAATAGGTAAAAACAAGTCACTAATTAGAAACCTAAGATGATGGTAAATGTACAGGGTGTGTCGAGCTAACGATGTTAAACAATCACTGCATGAGAGGCAACCCATGAATTTGGATAAGTTTTATTTTAAAATTTATGTTATTTTCATTTTTATATTTCATATTTGTTTTCTTTATTGTTGTTTGTATTTTCTTTTATTGTTTTTATCCTTTTTTTCTTTATATTCTGCAAGGATATTAGTATATATTATCAGATGGACAGTACCAAAATCATGAAAATCATGATCAAAAAATCGTATTACTTAGGGAAGTACCAAACTCCACTTTTTCACTTTTTATATGTCTTTATATTATGTATATTGAGGAAAATGTATAATTTTAAGTTTAGGGAAGGAGATTATGATTTTCTTAAGCTTATTATAATCTTTTTTATTAAAATTTTTTAACTGATATCCTAAATTAATTGAAATATGTCCATAAATACTTTATTTCATTATTGATTATTGGTTTGAATTAGTATATAAAAGGATGATAGTTAGAATAAATTATTTTTATAAGTCATAAAGTTAGTAATCAATGACATTGAAATAGTCAATTTGAATATATTATTTACACATATATAACTTGTTTTGTGAGCTTTTGAACCTGAGCAAAAATATTCTTACATTTTAAGCTCTTTTGATTCTTTCATTTGTGTTTTATGCATAATTGAATGATTCTAGAACTTGTTTTTATTATACATATTGAGATCATATTTATTAAGTTAGAAGCATTGAAATAAAAAAGACAATTAGATTCAACAATTTTTAAAGCCTATTTCTGTGATAATCAACATACCATATTTTACCTTTAGGAGTAAACAAGTTGAGCTTAGCATTTTCACTGATTGTAATCCAATTATTAACATTTATCCTTTTTTTATCTAAAGCCTTTTTATTATTTTGAACATTAAAGGTTATCTACATTACTTGATTGTTTGAAAATTAACCAATATTTCTTTAATTATGGAACCTAATGAATGGTCGATTTTGTAAAAAATGATATGTTGCAAACATTAAAAAAAAGGAAAAAAAGAAGAAGAAAAGTGTTTGAATGATGGTACCAATGGATTCACGTTATGAGGAACATATTTTGTGAAAGAACAAGTTTCTTATAATTTTTTCTATTCTAATTTTTTTTCAATTTTAGCAACCTTTATATTATCCAAATCATACCTTGCCTAAACTCCATCACAACCTTATAAAGACCTTTGATTTTTACTTCTAGTTTAATTATAGGTGATGGAAATGTGATAATATTGCAATCTTATGGTTAAGAGTTTTATTATGCATTGATTTAAGAGTTCGATTTTTCTTTTACGATAAGCACTTGAGTGCATTGAGTGAAAAATTGGTTAGGGTGTAAAGATTTATGTTTTTAATTTTAATAATATTATTGACGTGATTATTATTAGTATTGACTTGTTAAGTTAGTTTTAGGATAATTTGATTCTACTTGTATGTTAATTTGATTAATATGACATGATGATTTAGAATATGGATGGATAGGTCAGGATTAATAAAGGATGAATTTTGTAAAGTTAATAATGTAGATTATGATTTGCTTGAGGATAGCTAAAAGCTTAAGTTTGGAGATGTTTGATATATACATATTTGAATATAATTATACACCCAAATTTAACAAGTTTTGCTTATTATTTCATAATTTTATTGTATATTTAGTACAAATTTGTTCCAAGTGCATTTATAGGTTATACTTGTCTATGAACGAGTAAAGTCATGATTTTAGGAGTTATGGTTGTGTAAGTGATCGTGTATGTCCCAAAAACTCTAGTTTTCTAAAAGGACATGATCGGAGGCAAATTGAGAAGAGTCGAGCTTTGCAGTAGTTTTTAGATGTAGGAAACTTATAGAGGCAATGATTTTGATCAAGGGATGAGGAAAACATAAAATTAACATCAAGAGATCCAATATATAGCTACATCAAATTCAAACTTGCAAGAAGATTTATAGAAGAGAAAGTGAGATTTAGAATTATGATTCCTTTGTTTTCTATTAATTTTCTTCATGTTTGTTTGTGATTTTGTTTTTTATTATTGGTAAATAAACTTCATTAGTGTCTAGGTGGGATGAACCCTAGTTTGGGATAATAATATGTTTAATCTTTTATTCAGAGCAATTATATTGTTTAAGTATTGTGATACAATTATGTGTTTTATTCTTATTATGATATATTTGGAATATTAATGTAAGGTCCCAAGTTACACCCTAGTAGGAATGATATATGTCCATGAAAATAAATGTGATAGGTGTTAAAATTGTGATATGAATTGAATGTGAATTGTATATGTCTTGAATTTTTGGATTAATATATCATACTTAGTGACTTGGAATTAATTGTTACTATTAGAGAATTAAAGTATTAAAATATACATTTGGACTAGGAAAATGTCAAGTGGTAAGACAAGTTGGTACATGAAAATTTGAATGATTAAGCCTATGAATTAGTGACATTTGGCATGGTAAATTAAGTGACAAATGGTATAGTTAATAAATTGACAAGTGGCAACAATAAGTTAGTGACAAATGGCCTAATATATTGGTGACATTTGCCAGCTCATATATGGGACAAATGAAGAACATGCATAGTGGCATATGCTGTTACTATTTGATGACACCTAGCATTGGATGAGACAAGTTTCTGCTGGAATAATTTCTTTTTTGCTCATTCTTCACCATCTTCATCTCTCACCACCGAAACCTCTCATTTACTCACTACTTATGGAATTTTTGCTTCAATTTGCATCATCATCACTTGGAATCCTTGCATGATATTGCATCAAGAAAGCTACCTTATACTACCTTCTATGTTGTTACCATCTTGGTGTTAAGGTTATCCTACATCTACCTTGATTTTGGAAGTGTGTTAGTTAAAAGAAAGATTAGATTACTTGGTTCTGTAAAGAAGGAATTTGAAGTAAAACATGTAAGGGAATTCCAAACTTGATAGAATGTATTAATATAAGTTTGGTGATGATTGAATTGGCATGGAAGATGTTGGAACCCTACCCTGGTGAGACACGTGTCTGACGTCCTACGTGACGTCTGGACGCGCAACCCACGAGGGAGCGATTCCTCATCACGAAAGAAAACTTGTTTTCGAAATTTAACCTGCAAAATCATGAACCTTGTGCTTATTACCTCGCAGGGTCATTAGTTGTAACTCTACATTCGTGGTGAGCGCACACTAATTTACCACCAAAATCATAAGTTTACTTAATCATACAAATTGTATCTTTAAGCCTCAAGTTTGTTTTGAAGTAAGAATCACCTCAAAGGGAGTTATACAACTCAAGATATGCTTAAAAAGCCTAAAAGGGCTCATACTCCAAATATGATCTCCTAACCAACCTCTCACTTACTTTAATGCTAACTTCCTCAAATTAACTCCAAAGGTTACAAATTTTTATGGAGAGAAATATATATGTCTTAGGAAGCCAATGTTCTAAGAATTACTTCAATTGGAGGTCGGATGAGGGAGTTATTCCCAAAAGAGTAACCCATGTTTACACCCTAAGTCAATTTGAACCTCTCTTGGCGTGATCACCATAACTTTCAATTTAGAAATAGTACTGAGTTCATTTTTGGACCATTAGAAAGAAGACATCTAGAAATACAACTCTCATGCAGACATTGAAATCATATTCGCCCTCTAACTGTGTCAAAAATCATCATATTTTTTGTAGATGCCCGTTAAACGAACATCCATGTCCGTTTAACGGACATGAATCGAGTGAAGGATGCCAAATGACCCGAGAATGTCTATTAAACGGACATGCATGTCTGTTTAACGGACATTGACTGGCCAAGGAGTGTTTTTACACTTGAGAATGTCCGTTAAACAGACTTCCATGTCCGTTTAACGGACATTGGGGCTCCCCAAAGCCCCCAATGCCTCTCCAAAGCCTCCAATCTTCAACCTAACATCATAAACACTTGCACACTTCACAAATTCACTCATTCTAAAGCCTAAAAACTTCATAACACCTCCAACTCCAAGTGCAACTCACCAAGTTCTCAAATTTCAACGTAATTAGTTCATCAAAACTACGAATTTCAAACATTAATCATCAAAGCTATCATAAACACACAAACCATATGAACAGCCAAATGAACCGTAACTGTATTCTTCTAATCCAGATATCTACTTACTCCAAATTACAAAATTTGCATATTATACCTCAATGGAAAGATAACAAGATGCTTTACAACTTTTATGAAGGATAAAAAAGCCAATTCCATCATTAAAAGAGGTAAAAACTCACTCAAAGGTACTACTCATATAAGGACCAATGTAACAGTAAAATAGCATTATAAACAGTAATTGCAATCTTTCAAACCTTATAACTTCTTCATCCTAAGTCCAAAAGTGACAAATTAGATACCATTGGAAAGCTATAAACATGTACTAAAATTTTCAAGAAGACCTCCCAATACAATTCAAGAGCTAAGAGGATCTAAAATCTACGCGAATTTTCTGTCAAATTTTGCAAAAATTTGACAGCACCTACTTTGAAAATTCAACTAGCCAAACTTCAATTTTCTTATCCAAACTCCATATACCTGCACAAAAACTCAATCCCTAATCTTCCACAACACAAACCAATCCAATATAATCCCAACCATTAACTCAAAAAGGGCAGCAAACACACTCCTATACATCAAATCATTCTCAAACTATAAAACAACGCATACCTCCTAACTTTTGTCAAATCCCAACCATACAACTATACATTGCTATAAACATATACAAATGGCACAAAAGTACATTAAAACTTAAAACTCTTGCATTTACATGAAAGTCAAAAGTTGTTACAAAGCTTTAGAGGGCATTTAGGCCCTAATACATCAAGAGTATCAAATGTCAAATACAAAGAAAGTCATTTCTCCAAAATGCAATCTAAAGCCTTGTTTTCTAAGAGATGCCTTCAAAAGCAAAAATGGTCAGGAGTAATGCCTCAGTCCGGTGCCTTTACTCATTTTTTCGCTAGTCGCCTGTGGAGGGGAAAATGGGGGTGAGCTTGATGGCTCCGTGGGTAATAGCTTAATAATTAAGAATAAACATGAAAAATCCTTTAACAATTTATTTTCAAGTAATTGAACTAAAAACCTCTTTGCCATAAAGAAATTCTCCATCAAATTCAATTTATCAAAAGCATTTACAAAAACAACATAAACATACAAAAACAACTTAGACAAGCATATCACATAATCACATATAAGTTGGTTTGGGTGGATCCGAAACGGAACGTACTACACATTCCCGCGAAACGGTCATGTGTAGCCGTGAACTTATGGGAGTTCGTGAGGAGCTCCAATGCCACTAGCAGGCAGGTGGGAGAAACCTATAGTTAGACAGGTGCACCTGACTCTTATGAGACTACCACAAACCCAAAGAAAACATGCATATCACATAATTCAGAATTATTAGCCACAATGGCCCTTATAAAAATTCACTTTCGCATAATCGCTGAAATCATACATTCGAATCCTTTTCTCTTGAGAAAACATTGTACACATATTTTCACAAGATCTTTACATACAAAAGACATTTCATACAAGTTTAAATCATCACAAAGGGTAATTTATACAAACTTTATAAATCATTTGAAAACATTAAAAGCATTTATTATAAGAAGTTCAACATGCCTATTAACTCAATTATTAAGAAATCACCCACCTTAGTTCCTTTGGCTTGGCGGTTGGTCAATTGGCTCTTCCTCTAACTCCAATTGCCTCACTTCACGTTCATTAAACATAAATATCCCATATGAATATGAGAAATCAAAATTGGAATTTATAAGGAAAGAAGAACATGAATTCGATTCTATCTAACCTTACCCATACATTTTCTAAGCTATTAACACCAAAACCCATCTACAATTTCTAAGAATTTCGAATTTTGCCTACCTTGAAGCTTTAATAGAGGCTTAATCCTTCCCTTCTCTTTTCCTTCTTAAGGACTCTACAAACTCTTCTCTAAAGCAAGAAAATCACAAGGCCTAACCTCTTTTCTTCTTCTTCTTCCTCTTCTTCTTTCCACTAACGAAAATCCCCTTTCTTTTCTTTCCTTTGCAATTTCGTAAGTCTCCTTTCTTAATAGCCTTAGGAAACTTGTTTCTTAAACTTTAAAAACCTAGCCTAAGTCAATACTATGTAGTTTCACTAAGCTCTCTTTATTTCTTGCCATTTGTCTCTTCTCCTCTCCACACCTACGGCTACAAGTCATTTGCTTCTCTTCCTTTTCATTTTAATTTAAGCTAAAAGACCAATGAAGCCCCTCCATGGAAGCCTTAGTCTTTAAACACATTAGTAAACTTCCCAAATTGCCCTCACTTCATCTTATTCATTTAATTTCTAACAACTTACTCCACTCTAATTTAAACTAATCCCACCGTTCAATTTTCATTTATTTAAGCACTATAAACCTTAAATTAAAATAAACATACTTAACGTGAATCGGGGCCCAACAGATACTATAATGGTTTATCATACTAAAGTCCATTTCCCATCCTAATTCTATTATCTGCCTAATTTCCTTTGACACTTGCATTAAGGAAATATAGGCAGAAAAGAACATATGTAGGTTTCAGATGATCCACAACAGGTAAGGGAGTGTATTTTTTCCAAAATAAGAGAACAGTTAATCTCCTCTAGCTTTATTAAGAAGTGTTCATCTCAACTAGCTAAATTATGGAGAATATAGGGAAATATGCATAGCAACAGTAACAGGAAGTTTTTGAAGCTAATATTCTTTAATAATATGGAAAGCATTGGAAGGGGGACTTATCACTCAGTTGGCAGAAGGGAAGCGCCATCGGGGTCGGGAATAATGTTTGGAACACTCAACCGATGTTCTTGTACATAAAAAGACAAAAAGGGAAGCCTCGATCATTTTGCATCGATGAAATTTAAGTGTGAAACATGAAGAAAAGAAACATGGTATTATAAAGGATTTATCTTACCTATTAATCACCAAAGGATAGGCTGGAGTGTTCTTGGTACAAGGCTAGGCTAGAACTTATTTGCTTTGGACACTAACCTGATCTGTCACAAAGCTTCCTCTTGACCTTAAGATGGTCGTGGCTGTTGATTCTTGCAACCCTAATTAGGGAAAGTAAGAAGGAAACTTGTGGTGATTGGGATTTCTGTCCCCATTTTGGTCTCAACAATGGATCTTTAGTTTTACTTTAGAATGTTGTCCTTTATGTGTGATTGTTTATTAGGTGTTGAACATTGTCGTTTTTTTGGGATGATCCGTGAGTCATTTGACTCCCTCAAATTTTTACTTCTCTTCTTTCTTTAATTAATATTATTTTTAATTTCTAAAAAAAACATTCACACTAGTAAACTGCATACAGTCAACGTGGCCTTCAACTTAACTTTGTTGATGATGTACTCATATATGCAAATAGAGTAAAAGGTGAATGGCACCCGTGATCGTCATTTGCGTCTAATATTCTGCTTGTATCACTTCATTAGTGTCCAATATTCTCATTTGTATCACATTCTTAAATTTAACAATTATGTATTATAACTCTATTCATAGATTTTTCACAAGATATAATATTGAAATCATATTATTATATTTTTAGAAAAACAAAAAACTTTGATGTTAATTTAGAATGAAAAATATATAATAAAATCTTATATTATCTTCTTCTTCTTCTTTTTTCTTCCTCTTATTATCATTATTTTTTATTTGCAAGGAAAATCTCTATATTTCGATATTTATACGTCGATGCTTCTTGAGGGAGTATACTTTGTAAGTTTTCTATAATTAATATTCAAACATCAAAGACATAAATCATAAATTATACGCAAATTATTTGTGTCAATTCAGATCTTGAATATAATAATAACCACTTAGATGAAGTGAATAAACCTCTTGCCTTGAGTGGGATTCGTCAAATGTAGAGACAACTTTTAACAATACGTTGATGGATACCCAAAAATACGTTTATTTTGTATTTATTTATTTTGTCTGTACTTAGTTAGGGAGAGCAGATCACCTGTCCAATTTAACTCTGTCCAACGAAAAAAACGACGCCGGTTTTGCTTCTAATTTTAAAACCACGTGCAGCGCATATCAACTAGGATAAGTTGAGAGGAAAAAGGCAAGCCGCTTGAACGCCAGCATTGAGAAAGAAACACCACATCAAGCCATGTATATTTATTCATATACAACTTCAATTGTTATAATGTTATAACAACAATAATAATAGGTTATGATAAACACATAAATTGTTTTATTAAATTTATTGTAGAGTATTTGTAAAATTTATTATGATTATTATTATAAAAATAACAGAAGTTGATAATTATCCTGAATATTATTATTATTATTATTATTATTATTATTATTATTATTATCAATTATTAATTAACAAAATTATCATGTTATACACCTATTAATTGTGTATAATCTTATCTAAATATTATTATTATCATTTACAAGCATCATTAATTGTGTTATACACCTATTAGGTGTATATATTTATTTATTTACTTATTATATTTTATTTTATTATTTTTATCATTATTATTATTATTATTATTATTCAAATTTAGAGCCATTATTATAATAACTTTTAAATTACTTATTGTTATTATTAAATTTATTATAGAGTAATTATTAAATTAATTATAATTATTATTAAATTGGTTGT
>JANJEY010142708.1:0-13193 GCA_024703695.1 Erythroxylum cataractarum
CTAGCATATCAATATACAGAGTTACCTATATTCATCTATATTCATCTCTATTCTATATCTGTTCCGATTGTATTACTACTGTTTGTGTTGTTTTGTGGCTGTGTTGGTACTGTGTGTGAGCTGAATCAGTGTTAGAGAAACTGGTCTCTAACAGATTCTCAAGTCATTAGACCACATTGTACCTGCTACCTATTTCACATGCTTAGGGATGTCAATTTTGGCCCTGCCCGACTTGGCTTGATTTTGGCCCCGGGTTTTCCCTGGTTCAAGGGCCGGCTATCTCTGGCCTGTCGGTCCAAGGGCCAGCCAGCCCTTGGTCGGGCCAGGCTCGAGCCAACCTGGCCCATTGACATGCATACACATGCTTGGGTAATTAATGTCAATGTTCGATTGTTTGGATTGATAAGTTCCACAACCACTTTTGGTTTGTCACAGGCATGAATGTTTGATATGGTTTGTCAATATAAGTAATTTTTGCAAGGATTTAGGGTGATTGTTGCACTTGGTCATAGCCTACTAAGATTTCCCCCCCTTTTTTGGTTATCATTAGAAAATCTTCTTACTGAGTTGCATTACAGTCGTCTGAGTATCCGTGCAGAGAAATTCTGCTGCCCACCTGTCATAAGCTACCCCTCTTATATACCTCGTACGCTCACACAGCCTTTCCCTCATAACTGATTGTTGTCCTTTTTGTCAAATAACCGATTGCTATCCTTTTCCTTCTGCACCTTTATTTCTTCTACAATATACTTGAAATGGTCTTGGGCCTGCTTCTTCTTTTCTATCAGTATACTCCTCTACTCATTGAACAACATGAAAAATACTGATGCAGTAAGTAGTAAAAGATAATTTTGGTTTCATAATAAGTTTTGGTAGTTTAGACTTTTGATAAAAATTGTTCCACTTGCTTGTAACTTTTGGCCTGCAATTTGACCATCAGCTTTAGTTTACAACTTGCTCATTTGGTTTTGTATTGGTTTGTGCAGATCTGGGGAACTGTCATCATGCAAAAGAAGTACAAGGGAATCGACTACCTGATAGCTTTCCTGGTGACCCTAGGTTGTTCAATTTTCATTCTGTTTCCGGTAATTATGGTGATCTGTTATCCAGTTCTGTATGTTTTGTAACATTGTTCTAGCATCTACGTACTACTCTATATTCTTTCAGGAGTAGTGACATGATCAACTAGTTGTCACCTTTATTTATTTTCTTTTAATTTTATCCACTACATATGTGGTTTTGTCTACTAAACTAAGTCTAACTTCTTTTGTTGGTGCAGGCTGGTACTGATTTCAGTCCATACAGTAGAGGAAGAGAAAACACTATCTGGGGAGTTTCTCTGATGCTTGGTTATCTTGGGTATCAGTATAAACTTATTGCTTTTTATCCTAAGTTAAACAGGAGCGTGTCTGCTAATGATGACATAAAATTGCATGAGTTGAATAAGACCTATACTAGCAGGCACCATTATGTAAAACTACAGGAAATAGCTCCCTGTATCACTGCTTCTTGCAGGAAAGCTGAACATAGTTCATTTTTATGTTGTACAACTTTTTTTAAACTAATTTATTTTTTGGATAGGGAAATGATGAATTGAGCACTATTTAGTATTCAAAAGAATACTCTTTTTAAGTTGTTAAATTCTAATTTCTGATATGACTGGTCATAATGTTGTGCTGGGAGTTAAAGTTCTTGTTTATGCATTTAACAGATTTGATGGCTTCACAAGCACATTCCAGGATAAACTGTTTAAGGGTTACGATATGGAAATACACACACAGATTTTTTACACAACAATTTGTTCTTGTTTTCTGAGCTTTACAGGTGAGAGTCTGATCTAACCCAATCTATCTTTCTTAAAATTGTCACTGATCTTAGATTTGCCGTCTGCTTTGTTTGGTTTAGATGGACTGGCGGCAATTTACATTCGTAGTTACTGGTCTCTTGAAAATGTATTTTTCCAATTAGCAATCACATTTTTTATAATGTCGTGATCTTACATAAGTTCTAGGATTATTCTCATGACACTCAAAATTTTACAGCCTGTTTTTGGAATGTTCACTATGATCTATCAATGCTTCTATTGAGCAAAGTAAGAACTACGTGTCCAATAAAGTAGATACCAGTAATAGCATTCGCAAACCTTAAAATTGTCATTGTCTTGCTGTTGAACATAAAAAAAATTTCGTCATTGGTTGACTTAATTGTTTAACATCGTTTCTTTTATTGTAGGCCTTATTTTGCAAGAACATTTAACGCCGGCGATAGATTTTGTTTATCAGCACCATGATTGTTTATTTGACATCGCGTTGCTTTCTACTGTAAGCCATCTTCTCTTGAGTAACATAAACCACACATTATTCTCTTTTTTGTTTCTTCTATTTTCCCCTTTTTTTATCAGTTAAGAGTCCATGATCTTGATGGATAAAATTCTATGTAAAATCTGAGGAATGATGTTGTTCTGTACAGGTAGCAACTGCTAGTCAATTTTTCATTTCTTACACAATCCGCACATTTGGTGCACTCACCTTTGCTGCCATAATGACTACAAGACAGGTAAAAATATAATAATCTCTTAAAGAACTGATAATGATCCTCTTCAAATCCTTCCCTTTCCTGTCCTGCTTTTGACAATATTTTACCTTTTCTTATTCTTTTTTCATTCAAGTTGGTGAGCATCATGCTATCATGCCTTTGGTTTGCTCATCCTCTTAGCTGGGAACAATGGATTGGAGCTGTATGTTTTTTGATCTCCATGTGTTGATGTTATTAAACTTTCTCCTTCTCTGAGATGTTCTTTTATTCTTCAATTTAAACTCCTCTACGTTGCCATACCTTTAACAGGTTGTCGTCTTTGGCTCTCTATATGCTAAGAACTTACTCAGAGCTGCATCTCCAAAGCCCCCGACGTCAGACCAGTCATGAAATGGAGCTTCCAGTCCCGTAAAACAAAGTCCTTGGTGTTTGTTTGATTATTTTATAGTTTTTTGGATTTTTACTGCCTCTAAATTTTCAATGTGAGGTAGATATGGTTATTGCAGAAAGATGCACAGCGGCAGTCTAGAATTTTTATGCAAGGCTCAAAGGGATGGTTTATGTGAGTCTAAATACAAGCATGCCAATCACAAAAGCATCACACTGAAATGTAGTTGATAGATTTTTGTTGGGAAACAAAGTTACCCAACAATTTTGTGTAGAGATTATTTTTATTTATTTATGAAAGGAAACTGAAATTCTTCTCTACTATCCCCATATATTGAGTACATTAATATATAGTCATTTGTCCTATTTTAGGAAACAAACGAATTCCTACACATTAGTCATTGACTAAAAATTATAATCAGACTAAATAAATGAAAGATTACAATCAACATAAATTAGTAAATCAGAATTATAGCTATTAATAAACTATTTACAGGTGTAGATAAAATATTTTAATTTTCTAACACTCTCTCACACTGGAGAATAAATGTCTTTTATTCCCAACTTGCTAGTTATCAACTTGCTAGTTATTCTCATACTGGAGAATAAATGTCTTTTATAACACCCCTGTACATCTTCCTTGTGGTGGCAGAACTTCGATAGCCTATCAGGAAATACACCAGAAGCCTCTGTTTGCCTCTGAATTCTATCTATCAATACTGTTGGCATATTTCTTTATCTGTCCTGAGTGATTCTAAAAAAGATGAATGAAAAAAAGATAATTTTTTCAAGTTTTGATAATTCTTCACTTTAAATCAGCCACATGAAATTTGATGGAACTAATTATCTTGCTTAGTCAAGATCTTGTTTGTTGTCATCAAAGCTAGAGGATTACAGAGTTACATTAATGGTGATAGTGAGAGATCTTATGCCAATAATTATGATTAGAATCAATAGGAGTATGAGAATTCCCTCATGATGTCCTGGTTCGTTAATTTAATGAAACCAAAGATTTCTCAAACATATTTGTTAATTGATAGAACAACAAATATGGAAAGTTGCTTCGTTGTCTTATTCTCAAATAGGTGATAAAGTCCAAAATTTTAATCTTTGTAATAAATTGCACAACATGAAGCAGGGAGATATGATTGTATCATAATACTTTACAGAACTATGTGGATTCTTGTAAGAATTGGATTATTATGGGAACTTTCAAACATAATGCTCAAATTAGGTGCAAGGTTGTGTACTACTAGATTTCCCCAGACTCCATGCGTTAGCGGGATTTCTATTGGGTGTTGTTGTTTTTGTTCAAACATAATGCTCAAAAGATGATGCTAAATTCCCAAAAATGATAAAGGAGGATCGAGTGTTTGACTTTTTAGTGGGTCTCAACCCATAAGATGATCATATACAAGGTATTATACTTGGAAAAGATCCTTTCCTTTCAATACAATATGCACATTCTCTCGTTCAGCAAGAAAAGAGTAGAAAAAATGTTATGCTACGTACAACTATTTTTGAGAAAGCAGGATTAGTAACTAGTTTTATTAAGAAGCCAAAACTTGCAAGTACCTCATCTAATAAGGATTACTTGCACTATGATTATTGTGGAAAACCAAGGCACACCAAATAAACTTGGTGGAAGTTGCATGGGAGGCCAAATCAAAGTCGTGGAAAACGAGGCAGTTTAATGGTAAGGGGTCAGGCCCACTTGGATGAAGGGAATGAAGCATCTGAAACATCGTTAGCTACAATTTTATCTAATGAGGAAGTTCAAAACTTATGACATATTCTCTCAAAATTGGACTCTCCTTCCATAGTTGGTACATCAAATATTGCAAAATAAGTATTGTGTACTCAAATTCTAAAGATAATCCTTAGATTATAGACTAAAGCTAACATACATATAACAGGCTCTCATTTTTTTTTTTTTACATATTCTAATGGGAAAAAAGCGGATAATGCTATAATAGCAAATGGGTCTTTTACCTCCATATCTGGTATAGGTTTTGTTAACTTTACTCCCAAAATCACCTTATCCTCAATTCTTTACGTAACTGACTGTTGTGTTCTTCAGAAGCTCCACACAGGGCAAAGGATTAGAATTGGTAGATTGTAGGATGACTTATATGTTTTGGAAGAAAATCACATGACAGTTGCACATTAAGCGTCTTTTGGGAATGATGTGATTAATAAGGAAATTCTACAGTGGCAAAGGTGGTTAGGACATCCCTCATTTTTTGTTCTAGAAAAATTATATCCAAGCTCGTTTAAAAGAAAGTTTAAATCTTTATTTTGTGTAGCATATGAACTTGTTAAACAAACTAGAAGTTCTTATCATTTGTTTAATATTAGGAGTTATATTCCTTTCATGAAATTCACTCTGATATTTGGGGTCCTACTCAATATCCCTCTTTTTCTGGCCATAAATGATTTGAGACCTTTATTGATTTTTTGCATAAAATTGACTTAGGTTTATTTGATGAAGGCCAATAATGAAGTTTTTCATGCTTTCAATCTTTTCACAAAATGATTTGTACTCAATATGATGCTAATGTTAAATCCTACGATCTTATAATGGAATGCAGTATATGGATGGAAAATTTTGTGCTTATCTAGATTCCTCTGGAATAATACATGAAACCAATTAGGTCGATAATGGTGAGCATAACGAAGTTGTGGAAAGGAAGAATAAATATATTTTGTAGGTAGCTCGATCACTTATGTTCACCATGAACCTTTCAAAGGGATATTGGGGTGATGCAGTCCTTTCAGCTACTTATCTTATCAATAGAATGCCACTTCAGATTCTAGTTTTTAAAAGCTCTATAGAAATATTGCAAGGTAAATATTCATCTATTGTAGCTCCTAGAGAATTAGCTTTATTTGCTTTGTTCATACTCGAGATGTAGGCAAGTTGGAGCCTAGAGCTTTGAAGTATATGATTGTTATATATTCTCCCATATAAAAGGGATATAAGTGTTACCACACCTCATCTAAGAAATACATTGTAAGTATGGATGTCACTTTTTTGGAGTATAAGCCTTATTTCATTACACATCAATCTCCTCTTTAGGGGAGAATGAGAGCTAAGAGGTGTTGCTTGACTCTATATTTATAGGTAATGTCATATAAGGAGAGAGAACAATTCATGGGGAGAAAACTAAATTGGTTTAAGAGGATTGAAGTAGGAGCTTAAATAGACCAGATTTAAAGACATACTTAAGATAATATAAGACAAAAAAACCATCATACTATCTATTATATCCTCTTCCCTTAAAAACACCGGTGAGTTAGAATATGATTTACCTAATGATTTAGATAAAACTATTGCCCTTTGAAAAGGTGTTAGAACTTGCACCAAGCAGCCAATTTCTAACTTTGTTTCCTATAACTCACTTTCTCCCTCTTATAGAGCCTTTCTCTTGTCTATTTCCTTTGTGTCTATTCCACAAGATTGAGAGAATTAATGGAAAATGTCCATTGGAAAGAAACTATGGTTGAGGAAATGAAGGCCCTGGTAAAAAAAAAGAGACCTGGGAACTTGTCACTGTTCCAGAAGGAAAAAGACAGTTAGCTAAAAATGGGTATTCATAGTGAAGCATGAGCTAAATGGATCCATTGCGAAATATAAGGAGAGATTGGTAGCTATAAGCTTTGCTCAAACATATGGAGTGTACAATCAAAAAACCTTTGCTCTTGTTGCTAAGATGAATACAATCAGAATTATACTCTCTTGTGCAATTAACTTGGATTAGGACTTATAGTAGTTTGATGTTAAAAAAGCTTTCCTTCATGAGGATCTAAAAGCTGAGGTGTATATGGAGATTCCTTTTGGGTTAAAGATGAGAAGACACAAAGGAAGGTTTGTAGGCTAAAATAGGCCTTGGATGGGCTAAAGCAATCATCCAGAGCATGGTTAGAAAAGTTCAGTCGGGATATGATTTCTTTTGGTTATCAATAGAGCAATTCATATCATACCCTATTTATCAAGCATTCCTAAGGTAAGAACATGCTTCTCATAATCTATGTTGATGACATTGTGGTAACTGGAAGTCAAACAGAAGGGATAATTAGGTTGAAGAAACTCCATGCTCAAGAATTTGAAATTAAAGATCTAGGGAAGTTGCAAAACTTCTTGGGAGTAAAAGTCACTAGATCAAGAAAAGGAATCTTTATCTCCTATAGAAAATATGTCCTAGACTTGTTAGAGGAAACTGGTGTGATAGGTTGTAAACAACCTGAATCTCTTATTAAGAGTAACCAAAAATTGTAAGCAGGAATAGGTACATTAGTAGACATGAGGAGATATCAAAGGTTAGTTAGGATACTAATCTATCTCTCTCACACCATATTAGAAATAGCTTATGTAGTTAGTCTGGTGATTCAATGCATGTATGATCCACGTGAATCACACTTACAGACTTCTGCATCCTATGTGATCTGAAGTCTGCACTATGAAAAGGCCTTCTATTCACTAACAATGGTCATCTCAAGATAGAAGCATTTTTATAGATGCTGATTGGGTTGATCTTCAAATGATAGGAGGACAATCACTAGTTATTGTACGCTTATATGAGAAAATCTAGTCACTTGGAGAAGTAAGAAATAGAATGTAGTTGCTAGATCTAGTGCAAAAACTAAATATAAAGTTATGGCTCAAGATATGTGGGAACTCTTGTGTGTAAGAAAGTAGATGAATGAATTACAACTGACAACTAGAGGAAGTTTATCCCTCCACTACAATAACAAAGCTTCCATTAGCATAGGTCACAATTCTGTTCAGCATGATAGAACAAAACACATAGAAATTAACTTACACTTCGCTAAGGAGAAACGTATAATGAACAACTAGCAGATGTCTTCACCAAAGGACTTTACAACAAACAGGTTTATAATCTTGTTTATAAGTTGGGTATGTGTGATATCTATACACAAACTCGAGGGGGTGTGTTGACTATATTTATTAATATAGTTATTAGAATTGATTTTATTTCCTTGAATACATTTAGGAACCGATATATGTAGTAATTTCTCTATGATTTCTTTATGTAATTGAGAGATTTGATACCTGGAATAGTTTCCTAAATAGTCTTAGGCCTTGTTTATATAAACTATATGATTTTTCTATACAAGACATCTCAATTCACTAGTAGAAACACTTTTGGTTTCTCTCTGAATTATTTTCTTAACTAGTAATGTTCTAGAAAGTTAAGTTGTCTAGTCTTTTTATGAGCATGTCTGCCATTTGACCCTTCGTAGGAACATAAGGTGTATAGATTAGTCCACTTTCAATCTTTTCCTTAATGAAGTGTTAGTCTATCTCAATGTGTTTTGATTTGTCACATTGAACTGGATTAATGCTTATAGTGGGCTTCCTGTTGTAGTACAACTTTATAGGTACATGCCATTTAACATGCAAGTCTTCTAAAATTTTCTTTATCCATAGGAGTTTACAAATTCCTTGAGTCATTGCATGAAATTCATATTATAAACTTGATATAGATACTACTACTTATTTTTTGCTTCTCCAAGTTACTAAGTTTCGTCCAATCAAAGCACAATAGCTAGTTGTTGAGCATTGATCTAGTAGTGAACCATCTTAGTTTACATTTGTGTAATCTTCTATAGTTTATTCTACTTCTTTTCTAAACATGATTTCCTTTATGAAATTAGCTTTTAGGTATTGAATTACTCTATAGGCATCTTGTAAATGAACTTTCTTAGAATTATGAATAAATTGACTTATTACGCTGGCAACATATATAATATCAGGACTTGTATGAGACAAGTATATTTGTTTTCTAACTAGTTTTTGATACCTTTCTTTATCAACCACTTCATTATCTTTTACTTCTTTTAACTGATGATTCTTTTCGATTGTTGTATCAATAGGCTTAAATCCTATCATTTCATCTCTCGTAGAAGATCTAAAATATAGTTTTTTTGGAACATAAATATGTCTTTTTTAGACTACGCCACTTCAATACCCAGAAAAGATTTGAGTTTCCCAAGCTCTTTAATTTCAAATTCTTTCCTAATTCTAGCCTTAAGCTTTAGAATTTCCTCTTCATTGTCACTCATAATAATGATATCATCAACATATACGATTAAAATTGTAAGTTTCCCTATAGCTGAGTGTCTTAAGAAGAGAGTATGATCCCCTTATCTTTGTTTATCGCCAATACCAAGCATTACTTTTGCAAACTTTCCCAACCAGGCTCATGGTGATTTCTTAAGCCCAAAAAGTGTTTTTCTTAACCTACAAACTTGGTTATCTTTAAAATATTTCTCAAAACCCAATACATACCTCTTCTTTAAGATCATAGCTTAAAAAAACATATTTGAAATCAAATTGATGTAAACACCAATTGAAATTATCAGCTAAAGATAAAAGAATGTGGATTGTATTCATCTTAGTTATTGGAGCAAAAGTCTCTTGATGGTCTACTTCATGTGTTTGACTGTACCCTTTGGCTACTAACCTAACATTGCACCTCTCTAAAGATCCATTTGTTTTAAACTTAATTGCATACACCCACTTAAATGCTTCTAATTTATTACATTCTGGATGTTCAACAATTTCCCATGTATTACTTTTATTGAGTGCACTCATTTCCTAATTCACGACAGGTTTCCAAGTCTCATCTCTAAATGCCTCATTGAAGTTTTAGGGAATATGAATTGTTTCTAAATTAGTGACAAAACAATGGTGTTTATGTAAGGTTTTATTCAAAGAAACAAAGTGAGAAATAGGGTATTAGGTTGAATTGCTAATTCCTTTCCTATCACTTGTAGGACCATCTAAATTATCAATCAATAGGGAGGGTAATTTTAACTATGTACTTGATTCCAGAGTCAAATCTTGAACTTGCAATTGAGTGGATTAGGTTATTTTCTCCTTAAGTTGACTAGGATATTTTTTTTTCTAATATTTGTATAATTTGGGTCAATTATGATGTGTTAAGAGGATGTTCATATGCTAATCAGGGGGAAGTGTAGGTGGTAAGTTTGAATTTTTAGGTTGAACAGTTTTAGGTTAACCAATAACATAATAAATTAGGGAAACATATCTCATGTTCTTTATCTTCACTCACACTCTCCCCTTGAAGATGAGAATCTGAATAGAAAGGTTTTTTTCTTAATAAAAGTAACACCCTTTAAAATGGAAAATTTAGGAGTAGTAGGATGAGAGCACTTGTAGCCCTTTTTTATGGAAGAGTAATCAACAAAGATGCATTTAAATGCTCTTATATCAAGTTTTCCTTGATTAATTTCATGAATAAGAACAAAACCCATAGAGCTAAAGAATTTTGGTGGTAGTTTGGAATCTATTTATGAATTTGGATAATATTCATGAAATAGAATTATTAGAATCTTGAAACCAAGAATTAGAGGGCATCCTATTTATCAAATGGGTTGCAGTAACGACATATTCCCTTAATAGGATTTAGGAACATTATTTTGATATAACAATGTCCGTGTAATTTCTAAGAGATGTCTATTTTTCCTCTTGGTTATCCCATTTTGTTATGGTGTGTTAACATAAAATGAATAATGAACAATTCCTTCTTTTGGAAGGAAAGATGACATATTTTGGTTAAGTAACCTCTTACATTATCAATTTGAATGTTTTGATTCTTACTCCAAATTGGTTTTTAATCATTTGGAAAAATTTCCCCAACTTCAAATTTGTTTTTCATTAAATATACCTATGTTACTCTTTTATAATACTTTTATTGACCTCCATACTATAACAATCCTTTGTGGAATTCATAGCTAATCCTGTATTTATTGTATTGTTAATCATCACTCCTCAGTGACTCTCCTTATCCTGTATTTTAAAAAAATGCCCTCAAAAAAAGGGAAATCTTCTTTTCTTAGAACCTAAACTCAAACTTGATCAAAATCTAGGTTGAGGCATGCATGAATTCAAAGATTCTCTCTCTTTCCACAAACTTCCACAGCATTGCAACATCTTCTCTACACTTCATTTTAACATCTTGATAGTAATCCAATTCAAGCCACAAGCTTTTCATAGTACTATAGTACTTAGTGATCGAGAGGTTACCTTACTTTGTGATGTTGATTTAGGTTCAGATCTCATAAATTACCACGTCATCTCACTTTTTTGTTAAATTTTGACAAATGTTTTCCAAAATTTCTCTTATAGTTGTTAAAAACATAAAGGTTTGGCTCACTTTAGGTGTCATAGATTTCCACAATCATAGTATGACCATGGAATCTTCTTTATCCCATTTTGCCAAAATGCCATCTATAGTAGAGAGTCTAGTTCTCAAAACATGGATCAATTTAGACTCTCCTTTTAGAAAGGTTTTAACCACTTAAGACCATTGAAGATAATTTTGGCCATTGAGCCTAAGAAGATTGTATGTTTTGACTTAACTAATGTTTCAGCCCTATTATTGATACTAATAATAGTTTTTAAATCTCAGATGAATATGGCATTATGAGAAGCCAAAACAGAATTAAGTTAAGAAGAATTGAAAGAAGTTTAGTAACTAGTACCAAAGATTTAGCGGAGGGTTTTTGGATTTATAAGTGTTGTAAAGAGCTTTTGATACCATGGACAAAAACTAAAATTCTTCTTTAAATTCGCCATATGTTGAATATGCTAATATATACAGAGTCATTTTTCTTATTTTAGGAAACGAACTAAATCCTACACATTAGCCATTGACTAAGAAAAATATAAGTAGCTTAAATAAATGAAAGATTACAATCAAACTAAATTAGTAAATCATAATCATAGCTATTAATCAACTATTTACAACTATATCAAATCTTCTAGATCATCAAATATTTTTATTTTCTAACAATTTATCTATTATACCAATAGGGTTTCCTGCTCCTTTTAAGTTTGGAATGCATACATTGTCCCAACCTAAATTCTTAAAATAAAATATGATCTATAATAATTTTTACTGTGGTGGATTCCAAAATTGAATAGAGAACATTAAAGAAAGGTTGGATAGATTTTTAAAAATCGAGCAAGTATATAAAAGTAAAATAACTTAAAAATTGACACATCAAGAATTTTAGGGTATTGTGATATTTTGTCAGAAATAAAAAAAACATGATAGTTGGATTTTGGATAACGATATCTCATTAAAATTGAAGTTGAATAACACAAAAGTTATGAAAAGTCAATTAATTTCTTCATTAATAAGTGTGATGTATGCTATATGGATAAAGAGGAATTCTTGACGAGACTTTATCTCTTGTACTAACATAGAGTGAGTTGTTTAAAATTTTCAAGTTTCTAGTTTTTTTAATTGTCAATTTTTCTAGGTTTAATGTAGTTTTCCCCTTTCTTAAGGGTTTCTTGGCTAGTTTTCAATTTTAAGATTTTTTGAAATTTATATATCTTGATAATATAATTAATTTTAAAAAAAATTTACATTTAAATTGAATATAGAAATTGTAGGTTTTTTTTAGTAATTTTATCCTCAAACGTTGAAAGAGCTTTGAGAATTATTACTAGCCTGCTAAAGACGATAAACAAGTTGAAAAGAAAAAAAATTTAAAGTTAAAAATGCAAGTTATGAGTATTATGTTGTTTTTGGTTGATACAAAAATGCCGTGGGTGGATGTAGAAGTAGAATAATTGGTCTATTTTTTATTCCTTAATATACTTATTAATCATGAAATTTAAGGTTCTGTCCTTGTGAATGAAACATAGGAAGTAGTTACATTAGGTGTGTTCAACATTTATGGCTTTTTTGACTTGTTGAATTCAAATAATGGAATTATGAATTAATTACGTATCTAGTTTTAGTAGTCTAGGAACATGATATCTTAGTTTTCTCAAGTGTGACATCACATTCTTCAAAGTTTACATCATAACTGATCGTGTTGAGCTTTAAAATTTATAAGCCCTCAAATAACTCAAGCTTACGGGTTGTGATTGTAGTATAAGAGGTGTCGATCCCATGAGGAGGGGGGATTAATCTAATCCTAAAATCTAATGCCAACAATATATGAAACTCGAAATAAACATTGCAATGAAAAATAATCATGAAAATTGAATTCAACTATTCCAAAAGAGTTTCAAATTGATTTCTGTTTTGAACATGTTGAGTTGTTTTGATCATAACTCACTCATCCAACCTTGGATTGAGGTGATTCTTGAAGCATTGAATTCCTAACACATGTATATTTCTCTCCATAAAAATTTACATCAATTGGAGTCAAATTGAAAAAGTTTGATTGAATCATATGAAAATCAGAATGAATTGTCTCATTCC
>JANJEY010142754.1:0-13189 GCA_024703695.1 Erythroxylum cataractarum
AGAAAACATATAGAAAAGACCAGTTCTTTAGCCAAGAAAATATGATAAAGTCACTTTGAAGTTATTTTGCATCAGTCTTGATCAAGAGTTCACCATTATTTAAAGATAAAGAAAGAGTTCAACACTTCTTTAAATATTTTAAGATTAAAAAACATAACTTCTTTATCTTGTTTTATTTATTATTTTTATGTTGATATCTTTTGTGTAAAGATGAATTAAATAAGTATTAGATAAGGTAGGAAGAACTTAGATGTGATATTCTCTAATTCATTCTTTAATCTAATGAAATTTTAGTTTTCTTAATATTTATTCATGATTTTATAATAGATCAAATTGAAGGAGTAAAAGTGAAAGATTCATTATATGATTCATGCATTAACATTCGAGGGATGAGACGTGTGTTTATGTCATAAAGTGAATAAAGAATGTTAAGCAAGAGCTACTCAATAGAAAGTCTTAAGATCCTTCTACATTAGGGTTAAACCTATCAAAAGAGTATATAAAATGAATTAAAGCGTTCTTGTGTTTTCTAACTTCGAAAGAGATTGTGTTATTTTGTTGATATATCTTTGAATAAAGATTATATATCTTAAGAGAGAATATACTCTAAGTTATATTCTCTTATTGACATAAGAAGTTAGAATAATTAATTAGTTAAAGATAAAATTGAATATAATAAAGTCCTAAGGGAATCTGCTTAAATCTAATTAATTTATAATATTGTATATTTTTTTATTATTGCTTTGCATTAGTATTTAGATTTGTTGCTTATTTAATTTTCTTTATTCATTCATCTATAAAGGTTGATCTAGGTCATTAGGTTTGTAAGTAAAAGGTAGTTAACTAATAATCCTCATAGGATCGATTCATACTCATTTGTACTAGCTATAACTACACTATGCACTTGTGATAAAATATAGAACATTTATAGTTTAACATTTTCTTTCTCTAGATAAATATTCAAACAATATAGTTATCACATGTTAAAATTTTTAACATATGTAATAGTAGCATATTATTATACATATATATTTTATAACAATTGTATATATTTAGACATAATATTATTCATATGTTTAGCAAAATCAAGTATAATATCTTCTTCATTTAATAGTTTAGACAAATAAAAGTATGTAACTCCTTTTTCTCAAGTTCTTTTCTCTTTCTATATGGTGTTAAAAGTTCCTTTTCTAAAAGGGTTTTTTTTTTGTTTTCTAGTTCTTAACCTTTTGAAGATAATTTTGTTATGCAAGTAGTGTTTGATATATACCAAGCTCTTCAATTACTTAAAAATCATTAATAGTATAAACCTTATATCTTAACTCCTCTACACGTGGCCATGTGCACCTTTAGAATTTTGACATTTAACTCTAAAGCTCCTGCATCCAAAGGATGAAGGTGATTAAAATTACATCATTTTAGTTATCTTAAGCCAAAATGACAAACTTCCAACTCAATAAATATAAAAATCTGGTTAACATCGTTGCCATATGTTACCCACTAATTGGTTTACAGGTAACTAAGCTAATGCCATGTCATCAATGAAATTAGACTAATGTGGCCCTATACTTACTATGCCAAACTATTATGTTAGTTCTAGCTCCCATACCAGCTACTCAGACTAATATATCAGCTTAGATCCCACATTTTCCACATTAGCATCGTATATCATCACTGGTTCAGCCAATTCGATTTTGACCCATTGACTAAACTTTGACAAATCAATTTAGCTATTTTCTTGCAAGTTTCTTCTTAAGTTAGACTAGTTCATAAGATTTTTGGGTGTTTTAAACTCATATTTAGTGTCAAATTGATCAAATTCTAGCTTTACATATAAGTTTCTTCGTTTTCTTTTTTTAAGCCTTAATGTTAAGAATATTTCTCTTTTTATACATTTTGGTTAATTCCAAACTTTAGTAAGCCTTAATGTTAAGAATCTTTATCTTTTATACATTCTGAATACTTCTAAACTTTAACAATACGTTCCTCAACTAATAAATGTCATCTTTAATAGATCCAACTATGATTTGTGGGTTAAGAAAGTGTGTAGCTTTGTCAAAGATAGACTTTTTTTGGCATATTATTACTAAAGAAATAATTAAACATATTCAAGTCTAGATAAAGTAGAAGTTATATTCATAGAATGTCTAGTATGTTTAGATGATATGAATCATTAAATTCTATATATGATTTTGTAATATATATGCCAACTTGTTAACCTTAATTTCTAACAGTTTGATACTACTAAAGAGTTGTGGAATATTTTTAAAGATTATTATTTTGTATATGATGATGTCAATCAATTTTAGCTTTATAAACAACTCCATTTCATACAATAACAAAGTAACCAAACTATCTATAGGCATGAATATGAAATACTACAGCTTTAGGATTAGTTGATACTTGAAAAACCATATTTGGCACAATTCCCAAACTACCACTATCTATATCAATCTTTGCAATTGAAAGCATATTTTGCATCTATTATTGATTCTTTAATATAAGTTTGAGTCTATCTATAGATTTTTTCTACATCAAAGATCTTTATCGAGCCTTAATATTTTAATCAAAAATCTAATTATTAAAGAGACATAACTTTAATACCCTCTAAATGGGGAAATTTATTCTATTTACTAATTTTGTTCTTGCTACTCAAACTTCTCTTATCAGAATTTTACCTTTTAAAACTCAATTAGGAATAAGTATGTTGTAGCTATTATAAAAGAGTGATCATCACATCTCTAAATGCAAGAAACAACCCAAATAAGGTAACTCTTTTAAGTCCTTTCAACATACTACTATTATTGTTGCCATAGAGGATGTAATAAAGAATATATTATCATCTCTTAAATTTTCCTTAAAAGATCTTCAGGGTAAATGCAAGAAACAACCTAAATAAGGTAACTCTTTTAAGCCCTTTAACATACTACTGTTGTTGTTGCCATGGAGGATGTAGTAAAGAATATATTATCAGCTCTTAAAATTTCCTTAAAAAATCTTCAGGCTATTTTACAATAACTTTAACCAAATTTTGGTTTTGCTTCCTCACCTACTTTATTTATCTATCACATTATTTCACATTAGGGACTTCATCTTCCCAGTACCTTAATTATATTTGTTATAACAACATGACCTCTAACTCTTCCATATTTGATTCCTTAAAAATTCCTTTTATTCCACATATTATCCAATATTATTTTTTAAAAATTTAAAATTTGTTAAAGAATTAAGGGGTTATCATAGAGAAGAGGTCTGCCATAAAGACCCTTTAATACATTGAAACAACTATCTTATGTGTTCAAATTGAAAGCACCGTTCAACACCTAACTTATCTTTTCTTGATACTTTTTTCTTATTCCAAAACCCTCCTTAAATCTTGACTTTATTGCTCAATTATATGAACTCGATATTAACTTATTTTTCTTAAATCATAGTTATACTATACAATATCTATATAAGGACGAGATCCTTAGGAAAAAGTATAAGATTGGAGGGCTATTAGAAATTACTTGTTTCCAAATTCCATCCAAACTTGTATTGATGTTATTATATCTCATAAATGAGACTCTCGTCTTGGTCATCCTTACAATCTTAGACTTGGATAATAAATTTATAGTGGTTCTTTAGATTAGGTCAAGTTTGAGCATTTTAATTATTTTTCATGTAAATTTATAAAAGTTATAATTTGCCTTTTATTAATAATAATTATGTTTCTTCAACACCTTTTGATTTAATTCATTATGATATTTAGGGCCCTACTCCTTATACTACCATAGGTAGTTTGCAATACTACATGATTTTTTAGGACTTGTTTAGTTATACATGGATTTATTTCCTACATCATAGGTTTAAATTATTTTCTGTCTATTCTCCCTTTCCAACTATAATTTTACATACTAATAATGATGTGGATATAAGAAAAATATTTCACCTATTTTCTTGATTAGTAGGGCATTATTTCAAAGATCATATCTAAGTGTCTCTCAATGGGATGGTGGAGCTAAACGAAAACATAAACACATTCTCAATACTATTTAAGCTCTTTTCCTCTCTTCCTCTTCCTAAAAACCTTTTGGAGAGAAACTGTTGTCTATATTATCAGTCATGTTCCTACTCTAGTCAAGGATAACATTTCTTCTTCTTTTTTTGTAAATCAGCAAAACTTTTATACAAATAACAAAATGATATATACACAGATAGTGATTTTCCAAAAAAAACTCTAGCCTACAAAGAAGGCTCACAAAGGATAAATACATAGGGACCGTGAACAAAGCATGAAAGAAAACACCACGCCCTCAAAGCCTGCCTATCGAGAGCCTAAGAAACTAAATCCACTGCCCTAATACATAAATTCACTAGCAGACATGACCAACCCACATAAGACCTGTAGCAAAGCCCCACCAAAGACCACAAACCAAATCCACAACAGCAGAAGACACGTATTTATACAATCATGCTCCTAATTATCAAGATCTCAAAAGTCTTTAGTAGCTCTTATTTTGTTGTTATTCAACCAAATGAATACATCATATTATACCTATTAGTAAGATTATATTGTTTCTTAGGGTACATAAGTACAAAGGGTATATATGGGATCCTTTTTTCCAAAGATTTTGTATCTCATGACATGTGATCTTTTAGGAACATGAGAAGTTTTTAACCTTTTCATAATTTAAAGTCAATAAACCATCTCAACAGTTCTTCTCTAATCCCACTATACCCTTGTTTTTTTTAACATTTCTTTTATAGGACCAATTTCTAACAGTTATAACTGATAAGCCTCTATCTTGAAAAAACTAAGTGGCCTGCCCGACACTCCATGATGACCTTCCGGTCGATATCTGATCCAACTGGAAAGTTCTCATGGAGCTAAGCCTATTTCCTTTTTTAATCAAAAAGCTTTAACACATCATAAAAAGATATATGCAACGGAGTCCTTTTAGTTTTTTTGTAGTTTAAATCATTTTTATTAAAAATTTCGGCAGCACAACTGCTATATTTGACCTTCACAAAATTTCCAAGTCTTTGTAAAATTTTTAAAACACTTCTATAATCGTCTCAAAATCTCCACTACAAATTTAGAACTTTATGTCCATTCACAAGCAATCTCAACAATCACTTCAATAATCTTAAAAATAAACTCAGAAATATGAAAGCATTTAACTTTAAAACATTCATCTACATGTGTTCTTTACACAAAATATAGTCCAAAACATATTCATGAAAATGCTAAATTTTCCAAAAACATTTACAAGGTAAAAATGCCTACACAGTAGCATGTGAAGAAGTTAAGTAGTTGTAAGGTGGAGTCCTTGCTGTTGAAGCCCCTGACTATGCACTTAGGAGGTTTTATTTAAAAACATAAAAGAGAGTGTGAGCTAAACAAGCTCAATGAGTGCAAAAATTTTCTATTCAAATCATAACCATCCTAAAATGAATGCATTTCAATTTGTATAATTCAATATTAATATGAAACATATATGCTTCCTGAAATCGAATTTCTCAAATTGTTTTTCAAATAAATAATGGTGACATTAAAATTTCATGAATTTCTTACACGACATAGCCTATCACCAACTTCTTTGCCATATGGTACCTTCAAGAATAAAGTCATTGAAATGGTTCCACATCGCTTACCCGTGATATCACTGGTGACGGAGCTGGTTTTATATCACTTAGCCGCACTAGGATAACCATTATACATCAGTAGTTATAGAGATAGTTTTGCATCACTTACCTGCAACTAGTCAATCACTAGTTACGGAGTTAGTTCTACATTGCTTACCAGCAATTGGTTAACCATTAGTTACGGAGCTGGTTCTACATCGCTTACCCATACTAGGATAACTGTTATACATTGGTATAATAATATGTATAAAAGCTATCGGTATACCATAAGAAAGAAACCATTTCCTTTTCATCAACCAATAACATCATCTCAATATAAAATCAAATCATATAAGATTTAACTTTTAAACTTCAATTCATATATTGCTAAAAACATAAAATTATACTGGCAATATTCACTTATAATGCATCATTCACATAAAACTTATAAATCCATATTCATTTCACTATAGAAAAGAAATCATTTTCATAAAATACATTTAAAATGCACTCACCATTAAGTAACTTTATTGCCAAGCACACTTATGTGTTTTGTGAATTTTCTTTACTTACACAAGCACATTTCACTTATGCATCTATTTCCAAATTTAGAAATAAGACATTAACATTATAAATTTAGTTTAATCCAATTCGTGATTAGTATTTAATCGTATACCATGTACGTTAATCATATTTTCGTTTACTACCGTAAGCTAACCTATTGTTCTTTATTTCCAATTCTAGCTTCAAAAGTCACTTAAAACCATATTTTACCCATTCTAACTTATCAATATCTTCAAAACACTATCTCTCTCAATTTAATTCACCATATCATGATCATGCATGATGAGTCACGGTTATGACCTATGTCTAAAATCCATACCTCATTTTCTTACTTATTTTTCACATATAAAATGTACAAATTACGCATTAAGGTCTCTAAACATTTGTCCTCCTAAGTCTCTAGTTTCCATATCATAAAAAAATTATGCTATTTCAACTTCTAAATCATGAAAAAGTACCAAATATCACAATCTATTTCAACATAGGGGTAGTATCAGGTTACCATTTTCAAGCTCAAACTTAGTTATCACTCATCAAGAATTAGGTTTAGGTTTATTCTATATATTTTTAGTAATATGTCTCAAGTTTCATTTCCATTTAGAATAACTCATTTTGGAGGTTTGTAGGCTGATTTATGTCCAAAACAATGGGACTATTTCAAAATAATCTAAAACAGAATTCAACTACCCGTTCCTCTCTTGTTATATTCAATCAATTCTATGTAAAGAAACACTAAAGTAACACCAAGAAACCACTGATCTTAAACACATCCTTCTCACTCAAAATAAACTCATAAAAAAGCATAAATTTAGGTTAGGAAAACTTACCACTTTCTTTCTCCAATCTTTTAAGTAAATGATGAAAACTTGGGTTTGATTAAGGTTTCTCCAAATCTCCATCAAAACCCATCAGCAACAGAAGCCCTTTTCTTCCTCTCTCCTTGGACAACCTTGAACCTTGCTTCTCTTCTTTTCATTTTTGTTTTTATCTCTCTCACGTTTACCCTATTACACACTATCACGGTTATGTTCAAATGAAGACAAAAGTCTTGATTTATTCTTTTTAACGCTCATTTAATGGATTCCACATTTCATCTTCCTATTGGTTCTCTTCTAATGACTCATTCTTCCACTAACACCATGTAAAATGACCAAATTGCCCTTTAATGAATATCATAAAGACCAAATTGACTTTTAATGTATTTAATTCACCAACTAACCGAATTAAATCCCAAAAATATTCCACAACTATCTTATCATTAAATTGACCATAAAATACTCAAATTAAGGTCAATGCTTATTGATTTGATGCTTTAAAAATTTTCGAATGGGTTTAAAATCATTAATACCCATTACTTTCCAAAAGAACATTTTAGTCATAAACTTTTGGAACTCCCGAAATCCATTCTATCGGACTTATTTTCAATCCGTTTCAGTATCATTAAACTCTAATATTTACTTCAGATATTTTTCATTATTTCAAGGTTTGGTGACACAAAAATTTACTATTCATCCAGAAACATTATTCACTGAAAATATAAAAAAATTATTCAATGAAAGGAAAGATTCAGGGTTTTACAATAACAACTCAATACAATAATGTCTGGTCCTATTGCTCTTCTTCAGTTATGGGTCCAATGCCCACTTTATGTGATCTTTCTCCATCATCAGAACTTCTTACTTCTTAAACTGATACTCGATATAACATCCAAGTAAGTCATTCCTTGTCTGACTTAAAGAATTTTATGATTATTCTATATGAATCTCACACTTATTGTGAGGCAAGCTTTAATCCTCTACTAAAGAAAGCAATGGCAAAAGAACTATGTGCATTTACTATCACTAATATTTGGGATATGGTCGATTTACCTCCAAAAAAAAAAATTATTGGTTTCAAATATCTCTATAAAATTAACACCCAAGTTGATTGAGTAGTTGAGTGATACAAAGTATGACTGGTCACTAAAAAGATTTACCTGCAACTATGGTATTGATTATAAGGAGACTTTTACTTTTATAGATCATTTAACCTTAGTTCACAATCTTATTAAAATTCTATCATTCATCTCCATTAGAGTTATAAGTATACTTTAATGCTAATTGGGCTAAAGATCCAACTGATCAACTCTCTATTAATAGTTTGTTTCTTATTTGACACATATCACATTTCATGATGCAACAAAGAACAAACATCTACCTTTCGGATTGACTTGGAAGCAAAGTATCAAGCTCTTATAAACATAACTTTTAAAATCCTTTGGCTATCTTTATTGCTTTAAGATATATGTATTTTATCCTCTTCACAATTCCTCCCCTTTGTGATAATCACAATTATATACAAATTACTCATAATGATGTCTTCCACAAGCCTACCAAATATATTGAGATTGATTATTACCTTGTATGATACCCTGTTACTCAAGAAACTATTCAACTTGGCTATATTTCATTACAGTTTTAGATTGTAGAAATTGTCATCATATCCCATTTACCTCGACAATTTCAAAAATTTATTTTTAAACTCAAGATGTATAACTCCTTGTCACTTTAAATTTGAGGAGAGATATTAATGTATATAACAATAGTACATTATTAGAGATATGTATTGTGTGACAATAACATATATTAAAGCCTATGTACACTGAAAATGATTTATAAATACTCCTTTATGTAGTAATTTAAACATACATATTTTTTCTCAAGTTATTTTCTCTTTCTACAAAAATAATCGAAGCAGTTTCCTACTAAATTGCACACTGTGTTGTTTTCCTAGAATAACTCAACTTTCCATACATTTTTGGCATGCATATTTTTTTAGAGATAATTTCATGCTCAAACTCCATGCTATACTACAACAAAAGGGACTTTTAGGGATGAAAAATTTTGTCATTAAAAGTCCCAAAATCAGGGCTGATAGTCATTATTGACGATTTATATTTGTCGCCAAATCGTCAACAAATCCTTGTAGAAAAAAACTATAACCGACGTTTTTGCCAAATCGTTGTTAACTGTTTTTGCTTATTAGTAGTTTTCGTAGTAAAAAAGTACTGGCAACATTTTTCTAAATTGTCACCAATAAGTTTTGACTATTGTTTTTACACTAAAACTTATTATCTATGTTTTTAAAAACATAGCTAAAAGTTATCATCTACAATTTTGAAATCGTAACTAATAACTTTTAGCTATGAAAAGAAAACGTAGACAAAAGTTATTGATGACATTTTTAAAAACGTAGCCAAAAATATTTGGTGACGTTTTGAAAATTTTAATATACATTATAACTAAGTATTATATTAGGTAAATTATAATTATTGGTGACATTTTTAATCAATATTATTGTATGTAATATTTAAAAATTTTTGTATAATTTATTATGCAAAAATATAATAAAATAATTAAAAATTAGAAGCATTGTATATAGAAAATAAAATATCATTAAATTTGGTTATGTACAAGATGTTAATTACAATTTCAAAAATACTTACATACAAAATAAAAAAATAAAAAAATTAGTTTAATGACTAAGACTTGTTTTATCTTCATTATTTACATAATTCGAGTCAAGTAAAATTTTGACCAACTTTTCAAGCTTGACCAACTATTTTTTATTACGTTCTAATTAAGCATTAAGCCATTGATTGTCCTCTTGAAGATGTTGAACATATGGTGGTCTTGATGAAGAAAAAGTAGTTGGCTTAGGCCCAAACCCAAGACCTTTGATGTAGCTGAATTGTGTACCAAGCACCTTATTCTAAAATTGTAGACATTGATGTTTGCAACAACTCTTGCATCTTATTCTAAAATTTTAAAAACAAAATCAATATTCAATTCAAATATTATTAGTTAGTACTACATAAATAAATAAACTTAACATTTAAAAAAAATTTATACTTACATAATTATTTTGCACTTCTTTAGACATTCGGCCTTTACCTTCCTTATTGTATGTTAGTTTGTAGAGTGTGATCCTATCACACTGTTCTCCATAATGTTCCTTTTGACTCTATTTTATGAAAAAAAATACAAAACACAATAAATAATATTGTATTTACTAATATAATTGTAACTTGTAAACAAAGAACTTACAAATTCATTTTGCAAGAAAATAAATAGTCATTAAATTGTGTAACAAGATTAATGGAAACAAATGTGAAGAGAATGAAAACCAATCTTAATGTTGGTGAAGGCCTAATAATGACATATATTGCTCCAATTTTTTGGAAACATCTATTCTGGAATATAACTCCTTTCCTCCTCATTTGAAGAAAAGATTTGTAATATTGATGTAGTTGATAACAACAATCCTTGGTGCTTTGTTTCCACAGTGAAGTTACACAGTTTGAAACATCAAGGTTGTCGATATCGATGATATTAAGTTTTATCTATGAACAATAAATAAAAGTGAAATTAATCTTTAAATAAGTAAAATAGTATTGCATATAATTAAATAAATTAAAATTTTACCAAAACCTGATCCAAATCATTCTTTAGCAAGTTGTCTTCCTTCAACTACTTGGCATGCTTAAGGCAAGGCGATTCAATTCTGGCAGTTACCCCTAACTTACTAAACAATTTTGTTGATTGAATCTTGTCTATAGGATGACCTTGTGAATATTAATACGTATATACAACTTATTGTTCGTTGTAACATTCATTTTTTGCAACTCACAATCTTTAATTATACCTCTATCTATTTTTCTAAAGTTGATATTGAAACCTGATAATAAATGAATAATGATAAGAAAATATGCATTAAACATGTAAATATATGTTTGAGTATAAATAAGTCTATTTGTAGGTGTTAAGGAATAACAAACTTGCAGATCCCTCAGTACTAGTTGAGGCAGATGAAGGTTGTTGCTGACTAGGTTCATTGGTGGACAAAGTAGATTGTTATTGTTGGCTAGAATTTGATTGATATAGTTGTTGCAGGGGAAGAATAATTTTGATACTTGCCACCTTCTTCCCTGTATTTCTACTAGGTGTCATTATATTGGATATCTATAGCTCAAACATTAACAATACTCATAAACATAACTTAAACATCAATAAGAACCATAAGTTAGAGATATGTCATTACAAAATGAGAGCAACATGGGACTTAGAAGTAATGCAACTCTATTATTTTTTAGATGACACTTTAGAAGTCAATAAAATCGTCATCATAATATCCCTCAACAACAATCCCACAATTTTCGCATTATGAAATTTTTTAAAAAAAAGTTCAAAATTCTACACATTTTTTGATAGAAAACCTCAGTATTAACTATGTTAATAACACAAAAAATGTTTGGCTAAATCAATAATGCCAATTTGAATCAAATAATAGATAGTAAAAATAAATAAATAAATATTCACTTATATTCTATCGATTAAACATGAATTTATCTAATATTGCATTATTTTTACTTATTTTCATTTGTAAATATAAGTATCAATCAATAACAACAACTAGTAGGGGCAAAAACAAAGGAGTAAGTATAAGTATCAATTAACCAAGTCTCGCCAATATGTAGCAAAATAGTCGAAAATATCATTAATAGATGCTTTATCAAACATTCCTTAAGCTTCACAACTTCGTCTCTAACTAATAACAAAATGACTGTATTTTTTCCATTATTCACTAACTTAAACACATTGAAACAAAAAATGAACCAACCATAGTTGAAAAAAATGCAAAATACTAAAACCATATTAACAAAACTAACGACCATATAATCATTGAACAACAACAATGAAAGTAAAAAAATAAAATTGAGAGCAAAGCATGGACTAAGCTTGATGGATGATTAACCGAAGAAGATAGATGGTGGAAGAACTACTAAAGAAGAAAAACGATAGCGATTAAGGAAGAAAATGATGAAGACTTAAGGAAGAACACGAAATGATCAGGGGAGGGGGGGCTTTGGCTGCAAGGTTTAAAATCTAAGGAAAACAATGCTGTTTGTTGTTCATTTTCTCTTGATTTAAAACATTGAAACCGAAGCCCCCTAACGATGTCATTTTCTACTAATTTTAACCTTTGAACAACAACTTTGTTTGTTGTTCATAATTGGCAATGATTTAATAAAACGTTGCTAAGTGTTTAACAATTGACGACAATTTATGGTAATTGTCGCCAATGTAGATGTTATAAAATTATCGCCAATTCTTTTCATATTTATGATATTTTTAATATAGCAAATTTTTTGTAATATATCATTAATATAAAATAGTATATAACTTATATAAAATAAATAGAGTTTTGTGGAAACAAATAAAATTGTCAAATCAAATATTTTTAAAAAGATTAATAAAAACTATAAATCAAAGTAAGATAAATTAATTTTGTGTTTTTATTTTTATAAATTGGAAGAAATGACATTATTGTTAACTAAATTTATTTTAGACTTACATTCATTGTCTTTAATATTAAATTTGATTTTTAAGAATATGAAATTAATATGTAATATTCATTTCCATTTTTACTATATTGTAATAAATATAATTATATATGGTAATTAATATAATTTTATATGAATGTATGGATAATTATTGTAACTAATATAATGATTTATGAATGTGTGGTTCATCTAATATAGTGATCCATACTGCATCTGAAAAATCTTTCACTACATTTTCTACAAATTTAGTTAAAGCAAAGAAGTTGTTGGAAGAGAGTGTGAATAAACCAACACCTGAGGGAAGATCTGTGGTTGTTTCAATTGAAATATTTGTTTAAAACTCAATTTTATTGTAGGGTTATTATTGAAATTGTTCCTTAATTTCCATTTAAGCCATGCCACACATAGTTGGTTGATTGGACTAATTTGGACTGTGCAAGATTAGTAAAGTTGTAATACTTTAGTGTGTGCAAGATTAGTGAAGTTGTATGCTCTTTCAGATGTGAAAAGAGTTAATTATATATTCCAGCTTCTTGAGAGAGATTAATTTTAAGAGTGAAAATTGCATGTTTTTGTTCTCCGTAGGAGCAAAGGGAAAGACTATAAAACAGGGTAAAAGTGCTACCTCAGTGGAAA
>JANJEY010142804.1:0-13177 GCA_024703695.1 Erythroxylum cataractarum
TGTACCCGGAAATACCATGAATGCCTGCCAAAATGTCAAAGAGACATAACCTAAATCGGACTAAATTTGCTTAATCTAACCCCTAATTTGGGGAGTTACAATTTCAAAGAAGATGAGAAGTCCAAGAGTAATGATACATCTCTGAAGAGTAAGATTAAATCATTGGAATTTGCGAATGAGAATTTAGTGACTAGGAATATGTCTTTTGAGGTTGACTATAAGCAAAGGTTTTGAAAAGGAAAGTTCTGGAAGAAAGAGTAGCTAAGTTGGAAAATACCCTGTTAAAAATGGTTATGATAAGGTAAGACAATTAGAAAAACAAGTCATCGCCTTAAAACTTAAAAAGGAGAAAGGTGCTGGAAAGATATTTTCTTGAGAAAAAGATCTAGAAAATTTTGTTGCTAGAAGTAGGAATCTTTGTAACACCCCACTCTCGCATGACCCGAACCCAGCATCGATGGGTAATATCCGAATCCTTGCCCCGCAAGGGTGGCGTGCTACATCACTTAGTTAGTAAAAAATTCAGTATAATTTTTTTTTCACTTAAGAATATGCGCAAATCAATAATCGCAAATTTGGGCCCACGTTTATTTAGAAACATTTTCATTTACAAGAGTTGGAAATTTTCTTTTTCAAATACCAGAATTTTGATTAACCCATTCCAAAAACCAAACATATTACACTTTGATCAATCTCTTTTGCAAAACCTTTTTCCAATCGGAAAGTTATACACAACAAATATACTCAAACACACAAAATACAATAAATGCGGAAAATACTATTCAGTGCAAAATACAGAGACACAATGCAGACGTGAACTGATCCCGACTTATATCTTTCCTTTGCATGCAGTAATTGTACTCTCGTTTACCTAACGGGGTATTCTTCAAAGCCTGAAAAATAGTTACAAATTTTGGGTGAGTTTTGCGAACTCAGTGAGTAACCATCATCGATGGCTCATCCAGTCACATAACACATAATTTCACACATCGCACTTTATTTCACATTTCACATTCACATTATTTCATATTCGATACACTTAATCAGTCATATCATGCATATGCAATGCACACGAGACTCACTTTTTATTTGTTATTTTGTTGTGACCGAGTGCCTAAACTGTCCCATGTAGGGCTCATTAATAACTGTCCCTTATCCATTTGGAGGATATAGGGCTCATTAAATGTTGAGCCTGAGGCTCTGATTCACTTTTGAGCTTGAAGCTCATTTCTACTCGTTGAGCTTTAAGCTCTGATCGGGGGCTACTTTGGTCACAACAGCCATTATATTTCATACACTTATGCAATAAAATGCATCAATCCCATTCACTCACTTTCGGACTGTAGTCTGGCATTCAACAGTAGAGTTACGAAACATTTCTCATACATATGCAATGCACATTCAAAAGACATTTGTCATCGGACTGTGGTCCGACACTTATCAATCATACAATGCACACTCAAAACACATTTTTCAATCACATTAAATACATATAGTTCATCCAATTCACATTCAAGTAGCACTTTAATATCACAACTCCCTCAATACATAGTCATCGGACCTTCTGTCCGGAATTCACAATCAAATCACAATCCATCGCCATTTATATGAACATTCACCAGTCAATCAATACAAATTCAAATAGAACACATAATAAAATGAGACCATCTCGATCTACTCATAGTACGTTCCAAATTAGCATTTGCTTCCAAATTCTAGAAACACCTAAATGCGGACTTTTAACCTGCACAACCCATTTATGCAATACATTGCACACACATTAATAATTTTGCACAATTATAAACATTCATTTATGCACATGTGTGTATATGGAATATGTACGATACATGTTTATGAAAATCTCAGTATTATTCCATAAATCTCATCAAAAAATGTTCCCCTAAATTTTAGAAATTCATAGATACCAAAATTACTCAATTTGGATTTCTATAAGTCCAATTATTGCTAAAACATTGAAGTATGTCTTAAAAATAATCCATTCATATTACCTTAATCGATCCTCTCACTTTGATTCAATCCATTTTTTAAATTTAATCTCAAAAATCAAGAATTCTTATAGAGAGGTATAGGAGTGTCTTATGAATCTGACGCTTCAAAAATCAAGTCAATTGGATGTCGGACGAAAAAGATATAAGCAAAATAATAAAGAGGGTCGAATTGGGAAAAAAATCATAAAACCAGCCGTTCACACTCGCGAGTGAACGCGGGCGCTCGCGATCGCGAGGCTCTCACGACGAGGCGCTCACCCTCTCGAGGCGTCTCGCCCTCGCGAGGGCCAACTCCTTTTTCTTTCTCCAACAGTCACTTTCAAAAAATCATATCTTGAGATCCAGAGCTCCAAATTTTGCAAACTTAGTATCAATAGAAAGATCAAAGAAAACTATACAATTTCCATGAAGGGCTTGAAAACCAATTCCTCTTATAAAGGTATCAAAATGCAAATCAAAGTTACTGTCCAAATAAGTGTCATCCTAAACAGTAACACAATCTTTTAAAAATCATAACTTCCTATCCCATCTTCCAAAAATTCCATGCTTTATATCAATGAGAAGATCAGAACATATTCTACAACTTTCATGAAGCACTTAAAAGCAATTTCAACCTCTAATTGGGTTAAAATTTCAATCAAAGTTTCTGACCCCATAATTGCACCCTAAACCACATCCAAACTTCAAAATTCCATACCTTACAATTCCTACATCCAAAAATGGCATAGTATACATCATTAAAAAGCTAAGACATTCCTCTATAACTTTCAATAAGGCCACTTGAGCCAATTCAAACTATAACAGTCCAAAATTGGCCTCAAAGAACAGTATCCACAAAACCTACACTTATAGGCATTTTTACAAAGAAAGCACATTAATCTTTGGATTAACATCCTAAAGTCAATAGATCATAACTTTCAATCCCGATATCAAAAAATGTCATACTTTGTAGTGATAGAAATTTAACAAGAAAAGCTACAACTTTCATGAAGAGCCCTTTAGCAAAATCTACCTAAATCAACCCAGAAAAATTTCCAAAGTTTTAGATCAAGAAATGCAATTCTCGAGCTACTGTTCATCCCTACACCCTTTCCCACGTTTAAGTCAAAATTTGGATCTCTTCAAGCCAAAATTTAACATCACTTCCTTTACAGGAAATATAGCCAAACATCTCTATTTTAATTCAAGGTAAAAATCATCTCAATTGAATAAATATAGAAAATTTTATGGCCAAATTATTAAAACATGCACAAAGCAAATTTCCAAATTTTCAACCTAACACCTTTCCTATCTCTTCCATACCATTTCTACACCAATCACCACTCAAGTCACTCCCTATATTAACCATAACTAAGCCAAAACCTCCACTTGAACATTTATCCACAAAATGGTAGCAACATGCACTCCATCATCCATCATTTTCCTACACTTTTCTAAACATGATTTCACTTCCAAAATATTTCAAATTTCCATTCATCAAATTCTATCTCATCAATCATCAATCATTCCTATAGGCAAGAAATTCACACACACACACACCCATGTATTCCAAACACAATCCCTATGCAATTAACTTTAAATAACATCACAAATGAGTTAATTAACTACAAAACCATGATATAGAACATATTCCTTACCTAATTTAGCTTCCAAATCTTCAACTCTTCAAAATATCACAGATCTCTAACTCCCTCCAACACAGGATCATCATCATCAACTTGAGGGGGGTGAGATTTAGGTTGGATTTTTAGTGAACCAAAGGAAGAGAAAGCAAGGTGAAAGGAGGAAGAAAAGATGAGCAAATTTCCAAAAGGAACAAATAAAAAGAAAGCTACGAAGATGGTGGAGGGCTTTTCACTTTACATCACCTTTCACCTTATAAAAGAATAAACATCGAGAATGACCAAAAGAAGAGTGATTTTCTTAAACAAAAATAAACATGGTGGCATGTTAGGAAAGTGACACTTTGTCACTTGCCACATGTCATACTCCTAAGCCCTCACTTAGTTTCTTAAAAAAAATCCAATTTCTCCCCAAATTTTCAATGGTTCAAATTAATAAATCCTAAAATCATTTATGTAAATTTTCAGTGCCATTGGACAAGAATTTCTATTACCAGTAAACAATCGGTCTACCACTTGTTATTTTTTCTAGTCCGAAAAGTACCCTAAAATTTTAGAAAAAATTTTCTAAAATGCTTTAAAAATTCAAAAATCACAAAGACCTTCTCCAACTCAATTTTTCATAAACACAAATCACTTTAATTTACAATCACATTTCTTCACACTTATATCGGGAAATGTCATGAATACTTGTATAATCATTTTCATGTGCAAAATTTACTATTAATGTGTATGTGTATGTTATATAATGTATGAGCATGAGATGTGTTTTCCTAATTTCTCTGATTGATCTCACATGTGCCAATTTCTAGGGTTCAAACTCTTTGTATAGAAACGGGATGTTAGATTAATCCTAGACTCTATGTGAGGTATGGATTTTAAGTTTGAATTAGGAAGCTTTGTTGCTACCATTCTTTCTAATTCATTGAGATATCCAGCTTTAAATCCAGTATCAGCATTGTACGTTCTCACATTATGCAAATCAACCATACAAGAAACTAACACAACATCCTCATCATATTTTCACTTTCTTTTTGTTCCTTTTGAACTTTTTTAAAAGGGAATTCATCGACATACTTATCTACCGAATTAAAGCAATATTGATAAATTAAAAAATAATCATCATAATAAAGAAAAATAAAAACATTCATAAAATTCTTCATATCAATTAACATTAAGCATCAACAGCTTACAAAAACATTCATATAATCTACAATAACAACGTACAACATAAACAACAAAGAGTACAACTTACGTAAACAATAATATAAAACCTCCTAACACTCAAACATAATAGAACCTAAATGTCAATTCTCATTTTGCCTAGATGTTCACCATTCATTAAACATTTCGCATGCCAATTTATTTCTCCAATTTGTCCAAGCATTAGTTGGTTCAATAGCAGTTATACACTCCTCCTCAACAACTAGATTGGTATGAAAATAATCCATTAAATCACTATCCATGGGATCAAAACTCATCTTCTGCCTAATAAAATTATGAGGCAAACAATAAGCTGTAATAATTTGATTGTCTCTTTATTGGATAAAATGATGGATTCCTAATAATTGCCCACCTAGTTTTTAGTAACCTAAAATACCTTTCAATTACGTTGCTTGTAGTCGCATGTTTCATATGAAAAAATTCCTCTGGAGTTCTTGGTTGTTAACCTTGACGTTATTTATTCAAATGGTATCTTTGACCCCTAAAAGATGCAAGGAAGCCCTCACAATTTGTATAACCTATGTCGACTAGGTAATAGCAACCTATATAAAAAAACACTACATAAGTTATTCAATGTACATTATCTCATATACAAAATTTCAAACAATCTTCCTATATCATATAGGAAAGCTTACCATGAGGCACTTTTAGTCTATGTCTCTCAGTAATTGCATCATGAAGAACTCAACGATCAGCTACTGACCCTTCTCAATCAAGAACATAAACAAATTGCATGTCAAGTATGCACACACCTAACATATTTGTTGTAATGTCGCCCTTACAAGTTCAAAATATAGGCTTATCTTTAATTGGCACATTAATCCTGATATATGTCCCATCTAGAACACCTAAACAATTCTACAATTTAAATGAAATAAAAAATAATGAGGAACCTTAATCACATTCACTATATTTTTTTATAAAAGTAATAGGGAGATTATCTGTCTTAAACCACATCCATCGATGGTCCGAAGAGTTTGTTGGTATGGACTTAGGTTTTCAAAATAAAAGATCTTGCAAATGCATCACTGGATTTAAAACATTATGATAACATCGACTAATTATCTCACATGACCTTCTAAAAGTTTTCCTAATAAATCAATTTTTAACATGATGAGCAATAATATGTAAGAAAATTACTACTTGTTCATCAATAAACATGTTTTTTGTTGACTTTAATCCTGCTATACTTTTTAGCATTTCACATAGTTTAAAAAAAGCTTGCCTATTCATCCTAACCATTGAAATACAGGACTCATCTGTCATGCACAATTCGCCTCACATAATCTCAATTTGCATAAAAATCTAGAAAATAACCTCTAACATTTGGCCTATAACTATATAAAGAAGCCTTCGATGACAACAAACTGAATAACGAACTAACAACATTACACAACTGCAACCATACAGTTAACACAGCCATAATCATTTTTGTTCTTTCAATATTTCTATGTAAACTCAAACTAAAACGAGTCATGACTGCAAAAAAGTAAGTTTTCTAATGTATTTACATAAATTTGTTCAAACAATGTACAATGTAAAAGAATAATCATGAAATAGTTCAAAATAGTTTCAATGTAAATAATTCTAATCTTACAAAATTTCATTTCTAAAGTTGTCGATCCTTAGAAAAGTAGGGCATAATTGTTATTGGATACTATCCCATTTTTTCATATGGGTTAGAAAAGAAAAAGAAGTCAACGGGCCTTTGATTTTAGAGACTTACTCTTCTTTCCTATCAATAGCGTATTTGCAAAATGCATTAAATAAGTTCTTCACTTTGACATAATTATCAAAATTATCAAAGATCAAATTCAGTAAAAATAGGATGGTAAAATAAAATCAGTCTGCAGCTCTAAACGAGAAGATTCACGATTCAAATCTCTCATGCGCAAACTATGCCAAGGACAAACAAATGCTATAATTCATTGATTTCAAGAAAAGCAACAAGTTAAAATCACATTAGTCAGTTTAAAGATTGTCTCGATTTTAGGACAAAATGTTAGACAAACAAACTTAAAACTACAAGAATGGGCATACCTTGTATCTGATTGGAGGGTTTCAGAGCTGGAAATACGGTTTAAAGTAGTTGCAAAAGCATTGAGAGGAAGGATGTAAAATAAAATAATTTACATTGTATCTGATGAGTATTGACAATGATTACAACTAATGCAACCAATTAGATATAGGTCCTATGAATTTGTTCTACTAAGTTTTATTTTATGTCTTAAACATATTAAAAATTTCAAATTTCAGCACATGTCTAGAAAAATTCAATAATTATTATTTAAAATTTCAGCAAATATTTTTCTAAAAAAGGGCTAAAATCCAAATTCGACTACCTAAACTAAATCTAATAACTATGATCAATGAATGAACAAGAGTATTCTAGAAGAATCGAAAAAGTTGTGTAACCTATTAGATCTGATGGCAACTACCAACATGTGGTTTTCTTTTACAAATGGGTCAAGTTGGGTTTACAAGAAAAATTGAAGAAACAAGCAATTACCAGCGACAAATATTGGGGGAAAGGTTGTTCTTAACAATTCAACTCAATTGGCTAACAAATGTTAGAGAAAACAGTCAACATTGTGAGGAGCAAGAGTTAGAGACGAACGTGAACCAAACCAGACTAGAGAGTGAAGAAAAGAGACAAGAGTGTGAAAAGAGACAGATTGCGCTGCTGTGTGAGTGAGAGTATCGTGGGAGGGGGAGGGAACGGAGTTGTAAAGTTTCACATTTACCTATTCTGGACATGCGCAGAATAGGTAAAGACAAGAGTTGATTATCTTTACCTATTCTCCAATATCCAGGAATACCTAATCTATAGAATGGTTATTCTTTACAGTTTTTTTAAAAAAATAAACACAAAATTTCTAATAATTAGGAATAGATTGGTAGATTGCATATGGGCTTAAAAATCCATTACAAAACGATGCTCTGGGTTATTATACCTGATCCAGATATGACATAGCCCGTCGATGCTGTCTAAATATTCTTACTCTGGAATTTGGAGTTTTATGACAGGACAGCTGGACAGGGCAGGGCGTCAAGTTTTCAAGTCAACTAGGTTTGTCGTTTTTCAATTGTAAGATTGTTCTAGACATATCAAATCTGGAAAATGGTTACCAGATAGGAACTCAGGTTGGTTACATTAGTCGAGACTTTCACCAAAAACTCTGGAACTAATTAAGGTCTGATTGAGCCGAGCCATATGATAAAAATGCAGATTGGAAGGTCTACAAATGGAGCAATAGGTTAGGTTTCACACTCCTACGAAAAAATCCACGAATCATGGGACCAATTAATAGGCGCAGAATGAACTGAATTGACTGCTGATCCTGGAGAAAAAGAAGCAAAAACTATAGTGCATGATGTGTTAGAATTTAGAACACATAATGTGAAATTAGAATTGAAGATTAAAAGAAAAGCTGAGCCCAACCTTAGGTTGACAAGTGACAATGGACCATCTAACTTGACCCTGAGATCTGTAACAATAAATGAAGACAATGTATGATGTAAAGATTGCCTTACTTTATTTCAATGATTGAATGACTATTTATATACAGAGAATTGGAGATCGTATCTTTGTACAACTAAATTAGTTACAACCGAATATAAACTTAAATTGTCTAAGTCACATGTATACTGCTTATGGTGAGGGAGCTGAGTTTATGGGCCAATTCTGTCTTGGGCTTGTTTTGTTTTCTTGACATGTGACTAAGCCTTTCTCTCTTACATCCCCTCCTAAACTAAACCGGGGATTAGAGATAAGGTTGAGTTTGGACATCAGATAACCCAAATGTGCGGCTGTTAATGGTTTGGTGAGTAAGTCGGCTGCTTGGTCGGTGGTGTTTACATGTCGCACTTCTAACACGCCATCGGAGACTTTATCTCGTATGAAATGAAGATCCAGTTCGAAGTGTTTGGTGCGAGAGTGGAAGACTAGGTTATGAGCTAAGGACCGAGCCCCATTGTTGTCGCACCAGATGATGGGTTTCGGAGACAAGGTGAAACCGAGTTTGGAGAGAAGTGACTTGAGCCATATGACTTCCATGGAGACTTGCGACAGCGCTCGATATTCTGCCTCAGTGCTGGAGCGAGCCACGATTGACTGTTTCTTGGAGTTCCAGTATACAAGATTCCCCTTGAGGAAGACACAGCCACCGCTGATGGACTTCCGATCATCAGGTGAGTTCGCCCAGTCCGAATCGCAGAAAGCATAAAGCTGGAGCGGAGAAGAGGAGGGCCGAAAGTGAAGCCCTAAATTAGCAGTTCCTTGAAGGTAACGTAGAACCCGTTTGAGAGCAATCCAGTGAGTTGTTAACGGATTGGTAAGAAATTGACTTAATTTGTTAACAGAGTAACTTAGATATGGTCTGGTATTGCAGAGATATTGAAGAGCGCCAACCAAGCTTCGATACAGAGAGGGATCCGAGAAGGGGAGGCCATCGTGGAGAGATAATCTGGACCCAGGAGAGATAGGAGTTGCACAAGGCTTGGCGTGGGACATGTTAGCACGGTGGAGCAGATCATGCACATACTGAGTCTGAGAAAGATACAGACCACTGGTATTCCGGTAAGCCTCAAACCCTAGAAAAAAATTTATACTGCCCAATGTGGTGAGAGCAAATTGAGAGTGGAGCTTAGCAATTAGGTCCCGTATAGCCTCTTGACTATTCCCCATAAGGAGAATGTCATCAACATAAACTAGGGCAATAATAGGTAGATCATTGTGTCTGTAGTAGTATAGGGAGATATCGGACTTGGAGTTGACAAAACCCCAAGTGTTGAATGTCGCCTTTAGTGTCTGAAACCATGCTCTGGGAGCCTGCTTCAGGCCATATAGGGCTTTGGAGAGACGACAGACATGAGTAGGGTGAGTAGTGCTTTCGAAACCCTGTGGTTGACTGATGTAGACTACCTCCTGTAGGTCACCATTTAGGAAGGCATTGTTCATATAAATCTGTTGGATGTCCCAACCGTGAGATACTGCAAGAGAGAGAATCACTTTGATTGTAGAGGCTTTGACTACTGGATTGAATTTCTCAGTGTAGTCAATGCCAGGGGTTTGATTGAACCCTTTAGAAACAAATCGGGCCTTAAACCTATCCACAGACCCATCAGCAGCATATTTTGTTCGAAAAATCCATTTAGTAGGTAGTATATACATGCTGGAATGATAGGGAACCAAAATCCAAGTGTGGTTTTTGTGTAGGGCAGTGATTTCCTCCTGCATGGCTTGCTGCCACATAGGGTTTTGAAGAGCCTGGGAGATTGTGGTAGGTTCTGAGATAGGACATGTTGAGAGGGCAACAATATAGGTTTTAGGCTTGAAAATGCCATCTTTGGATCGGGTTTGCATAGGGTGGATGTTTTGTAGGGTAGTAGGATTGGGATGACCAAGGGAAGGAGAACAATTGGGGTTAGGGTACTGGTCAGAAGATGATGAAGGGGGAGAGGGAGGAGAATGAGCAGAAGGTTGAGATGGAGGAATTACCTGAGATTGATTGCTGGTGTAAGGAGGCAGTGCAGGCAAGCTTGCTGAGGAGGAAGTGTTTGGAGTGGAGTTCTAAAGATGAGCAGCAGGAGCTAAAACAGAGAAAGGTAAGCTAGTAGAAGGTGAAGGAGAGGAGGATTTAGAGAGAGAAAGAGAAGAATAGGGAAATTCATTTTCATTGAAAACAACATGACGAGAAATAAATAACTTACCAGATGGGCTGAGACATTTATACCCCCGATGAGAGGAGTTGTACCCTAGGAAGACACACTTAGTGGTATGAAAATCAAGTTTGTGTTTGGAGTAGTACCTTAAATAGGGATAGCAACTGCAGCCAAATGCCTTTAACTGAAGATAAATGGGATTATTGTGATATAAAATTTCAAAAGGTGAATTGTTGTGAAGATTTCGGGTGGGAAGATTATTAATTAAGTATACGATTGTGGAAAAGGCTTCAAGCCATAAGGTGAGAGGCATGTTGGCGTGTGAAAGGAGAGTCAAACCGGTTTCAGTAATGTGTCGGTGTTTCCTTTCAGACACACCATTATGTTGGTGAGTGTAGGGACAGCTGAAGCGATGATGAATGCCATATTGGTGAAGAAAAGGTGAAAATGCTTTGTATTCCCCCCCCATTAACTGTATGAAGAGCTTTTATTTTGTGGTTGAGTTGTAGTTCAATATGGGTTTTGAATCGAATAAAGGTTTCAAGAGCTTCAGTTTTGAGTTTGAGAGGATAGAACCATGTGAACCGAGAGTATGCATCAATGAATATGATGTAATATCGGTGACCATCACTGGATAGATAGGGAGAGGGTCCCCAAATGTCTGAGTAAACAATTTCAAGAGGTGTAGTAGCAGTGATGTCATGTGTGTCAAAAGGGAGTTGATGTGCTTTACCTTGTTGACATGAATTACATAATTGAAAACTACTTGGATCAAACTTAAAATTCATTGATTTAGAAATCAAATGCAGTACATTTTTATAAGGGTGTCCAAGTCTTATGTGCCAGATATTGACAGATTTGTGAGCATTGTGAGCTTCACATTTGATGAAAACATTAACAGTATGGATATGACTAGAGAGGGCCTTAGAGGAACCAGAAGGAATTGTAGTTGCTGCAGAATGAGACGACATGGGAACTTTGAGACTATAGAGCCCATCTCGAAGCACTCCTCTAAGTAGAAGCTTCCCTAAAACCTTGTCCTTAAACAAGCAATAATCGTCAGTGAATTCCACTGTAATTTGGTTATCCTTTGTGAGTTTAGAAATGCTCACAAGATTTTTAGTTATGAGAGGGACATGAAGAATTTCATTTAAAGCCAATGGAGTCTGTTGGTTAGTATGAATTAAAGAAGAACCAGTGTGAGCTATGGAAAGAGTATTACCATTGCCCACAGTGAGATAATCCTTGTCCCCGTATGTTGAGCTGTCTGTGAGATTGTTCAAATCAGGGGTAACATGGTGAGTAGCTCCACTGTCAACAAACCATGTGGAGTCATGTCCAGGATCAATGTGAGAAGATATCTGGTTGTGAGTGATGAAGGTTTGAGGACCAGATTTGTGATGTTGAGAACTGCCTGATGAATTATGAGTATGATGTTGTGACTGCCAAGGTGGGGAAGATTGTGGACCTTGCCATGTTTGATCGAATCTCTTGTAGCATTTAAGAGCATCATGACCAGGCTTTTGGCATAATTGACAAAATATTCTTCCAGCCCCAGACCATCTCCCATTTCTGCCTCTGCCTCCTCTGCCTCTATGATGTGGCTGTCTAGTGGAGTTATTATTTGTATGATAAGTAGCAATGTTAACAGTAGGCATAGTAACTGGAATCTGTGTAGATAGAGTATTAAGTTGTTCAATTCGAATCTCATGCATCATTAGAGTATATTGAGTATCTTGTAAGGTTGCGGTTTTCATAGTGTGGGTAAGAAATACAACAACTGGATCATATTCATGTCCTAGGCTATTTAGGGTACTTAGAATGAGTTCATGTTCAGGGATTTGATGTCCTGTTACTAGGAGAGAGTCACCAATGGATTTAATTTTCTGCATATAATCTGAGATACTGAGAGCACCTTTTTGCATTGTAGAAAGTTAATGTTTGAGCTGTAATACCCTCACCATAGAGGTTTGTGCATATAATCTTTCAAGAGTTTGTCATACTTCAAGGGAAGTAGAGGAAGTGTTAACCTGCCCAATGACCCCATCACCAATGGTGGAGAATAGCCAGCAGAGGAGAAGCTGATCAGAACGTTTCCAATTTTTGAGATTGGAGTCTGGTGAGGGTTGATCTGTTGAGGATGAAGGTTGTCCTGTGAGTGGTGGTGAAATTTCTGGTGTAATGAAGGCTTCAAGTTCCAGTGCACGGATGGCAACCAGAACCTGTGCTCGCCAATTAATGAAGTTTTTTCTGTCCAATTTAATGGGTAAGTTGAAGTTAAGGGTTTTGGCAAGAGCAGAGAAATCAAGGGAAGACATTGTAGTGGTGAGAGGTTGCTGAGGGTGAGGATCAGAAGGGTGGTTAGCAGAGTAAGATGTTTCGGAAACGTGAGCCATAGACGTTCGTCCTTAAGAGCTCTGATACCATGTAACAATTAAATGAAGACAATGTATGCTGTAAAGATTGTCTTACTTTATTTCAATGATTGAATGACTATTTATATACAGGGAATTGGAGATCGTATCTTTGTACAACTAAATTAGTTACAACCGAATATAAACTTAAATTGTCTAAGTCACAAGTATACTGCTTATGGTGAGGGAGCTGAGTTTATGGGCCAATTCTGTCTTGGGCTTGTTTTGTTTTCTTGACATGTGA
>JANJEY010142939.1:0-13154 GCA_024703695.1 Erythroxylum cataractarum
GGCCTTCTTCTTGATAAAATCCTTGAGCTACTAACCTTGATTTATTCTTGATTGCTTCACCATTCTCATCATATTTTTTCCTATTTACCCACTTGGCTTCATGATATAGATTAAACTTCTTAATGAGAAAAAAAATATGTTGATTGCCACTTATTAAAACTAATAAACAATTGCGGATTCATCGTTTTAGTTAGTAGCAGATTATTTTAGGATTATTAAATATATGCATCTATTCAATAAAACCTAAAACCATCGTAAAATCACTGAATTAAGGAAATAATTAAATACTCATGCATGATTGAATTAAAAAAACCTATTCAATCTCAAAATCTATTTAGAATCAATGCATCAATATAATCCTCTATATATAATTTAAAAAATTAGCTACAAATCATTGAGAAGAAAGAGTACATGAATATTATTCAAAAGAAAATTTGTCTTTACAACAAAAAATCTAGAAGAGAACGTGCGTGAGTGGAGAACAACGTTGTTCTCCTCTTAAAAACAAAAGATGTCTCCAGCCATCTATGTACTGCCTCTCCCTTGAAAGTAAAATGTTTCTCCAAAACCAGTAGTTGTCTTATCTTGCCAAGTTAGCCACCTCCTCTATATCCCAAAAACAAGTCCCTCCTTTTTTCAAAATAAATCGTATGTTAAAATGTTTCTAGTCCTAAAATGTCCCTTAGTCCACTGTGTTTTAGACAATTCTTTTTTTGGACCTTGCTCTGTCGATTTTGTCCTCTAATTAATTTTTAGGTTGAGCTACTATCATTTTGATGTGGTAACTACTGTGTATTTTCTACTCTTGCATTTTGCCTTTGTCTCTCTTGCCATTTGATTCTTTTTTACTAATGGTTGATGAAATTGTTGTTTTATCCTCTGTTTGCTGCTTTGCATTTTTAATTCCTATTTGGTAAGTTGCATCTATTTTCCTTTGTTTCTATGTTACATCTCCACTACTGTGCCATTTTGGTGTTGTGGACTACTGACATTGCACTCCTCTACTGTTGTCGTTTTGTTTCTCCCATCTATTGCATTGTGAACTCCTTTTGGTTACTACTGGATGTGTTATTCTCCTCCAATTTAGCCAATTTTAACTTCTTTTCTCCGAAATAACTCTACATCTCCTAAACTCCAAAAACAATGTCAAAAACACCACAATTAGAATAATATCTATCCAATATGCTCTAAAAAATCCCAAATTGATATGTAAATTAATAAACTATCAAATTCCCCCATACCTAAACAATGCTTGTCCCTAAGCGTTCAAAAGTGAAAAAAAAAACAAAACAAACCTAAACAAATATATTTACAACTCTTTTGAAAAATTTAGCCAACATGCATTATCTTACTGAACCAAAATCACAATCAAGCCACAAACATTTCATAGGATTCAACTTTAGAACAACCATCACAATTCCTAATGACCTTTCCAACTTAAAATGCACCAAATTTGACCTCATTTGAAGATTCACCCAATGCACTCAAAGAAGTGTTTATAGGAAATTTCACTCATATTTTCCATAATAAAATGACATTACTATATGCTTTCAAATATATCAGATCACAACCACTTGTGAATTCCATGAAAAAAATCAAAAAGGTCTTTTATTTGTTTGTAATGGGGTTAAGGACAAGGGTAGGATGAAAAAGGTTATTTAGGCTATAGTTATCAAAGGTAATGTAGACTACATTGCTCAACTTTCACCTTCAAACTAAAACATGGTCCCAATAATGGCAACAATTGATGTTCAATTATCACAACTTAAGGATCAATTTCACAAAAGATAATCATATGAACACTTTATAACCCAACTAATAGATTAACTTGTAGCCACATAATGAATAATCAGGAACTTGAGGCACCATGGTTAAGCATATTTTTCTTTCCCTTTCAAACTTGTGCCTTTTCTTTCTTTCTTTGATTTTTTTCTTTTCTTTTTTTTTGGGCATTTCACAATCTTTCCTAATCACATTTCAAGAACATCATAAGATAAAATATCACTTGGACTATGTTTGTTACCATTTCATTGCCACCTCAAACCACAAATCCATAAGTCTAAGTAACTAGTCATCCATTCCTTTAATAAAAGGTTGAACACGCAAGTCAGAACACAAGGCTTGGGCTAATTTTGTGGTTCTTGTTTAAAAAAAAAAGGTTACAGCTTCAACTGGGTTAACTAGGGGAATTAGCACATATTTTAAGTTTTAGAAAGCTAAAAAGGGTTAATCCTAAATGCCTTTATCAGTTTAATGCACCAAATTCACTAGTGATCTAAATATGCATAACAGAGCAAGTTCTTGAATAATCAAACCATATGCAACAACACTCAACAAGAAAACAATTTGAGCACAAAGAATATAATTGCCCTTTAAAGGCTCAATTCTCAATTATTTAAGTAGGTTTTTATCAAATCTTGCACATTATTCATTCAAATTAACCACTGTGGAAAAAGATAGTTATTCTATCACCAAATCACCATTCATGCTTGCAATTCATCATGTTTTACCAGTTCGAAAAAATAATGGAAATTAACTTACAAAACAAAAAAAATTCAACATCAAGAAATCCCTCCCCCATATGGAAATCCCTCCGCACACCTAAAATCTACAGTGTCCTCATTGCAGAAAAACAAAGCACAAAAACACAATGGAAAAAAATTTAACAAGAACATAACATGTCACAATGAACAAGCAGAGGAGTGGTTGTTATCTGCATTGTGGGTCTAGGCTGATTTTTCCTACAAAGAAGAAAAAAGTTGAAATAAAATAAAATATTTAAGTAAATAAAGAAATTAAATAATTAGATGAGAACAGAAAAAATCAAACAAAAATCATTAGGTTACCTCCCAATCAACACCTTTCTTTACTGTCTTTGGCTAAACACAACTTTCGTGCTTCAGATTGATTTATAAATCGGTTGAACAAAATGATTCCCCTATAAAAGAGACATCAAAATTGTCAATGAAAGGTTTTAAGTTCATTATCATTTACCTTAAACATTTTGTTATTATTTAAATTTTTAATCTCAAAAACATCATGAGGAGAAACATTTCTGATAAGATAAGGTCCAATTCACTTAGACTTCAACTTACCAACCATGAGTTTCAATCATGAATTATAAAGTAAGACTTTTTTACCTACCAAAAATTGTTTCCGATGTAAGAATGTTTCATGTAGGTATTTGGTCCTCTTTTTGTACATCGGAGCATTGTCATATGCTTCCAATGGTATTTCTTCCAACTTTTGAAGTTGTAACTTTCGCCCCTCTCTCACTACCTGAGCCTTGAAATTACATTGCTTAACTTCCCAAAATGCATGATGTTCAATTTCAACAAGTAAATGACATATCTTTCCAAAAGCTAACCGACAAGGTGACATTCCAATGGGTGTTTTGTAAGCAATACAGTTGTCCCACAATGCATAACCTAAATGCGAGCTTCAATCTTTGGGGATGAGATTCACTATTTTCTCCAAGATACTCTTTATTTCATGGTTGGAGACTTTAGCTTGTCCACTTCTTTTGTGGGTGATAGGTGGTTGCTACACAATGATGGATTCCATACTTGCGTATCAAAGCTTTCACCGTGCAATTGCAAAAATGCATTCCCTGATCATTGATGATTGCTCTAGGTACTCGAAATCTACTAATGGGCTGGGATTTAAGAAATCCTATAACAACTTTAGAGTCACTAGTGTGGATAGCTTTGACTTTTACCTACTTCGAGACATAATCAAAAGGAAGAAAAATGTACAAAAAATCAAAAGAGCAAAGAAAAGGCCCTATAAAATCCATGTCCTTTACATTAAATACTTCACATCCTAAATTAGGGGTTTGAGGAATTTCATCCCTTATAGATGTATTTCCAACTCTTTGACATTCTTCATAACCTTTTCAAAACAAGTAGGCACTCTTAAAGAGAGTCTTCTAATAAAATTCAATATCTAGAATTTTCCTAGTTGTTCTTTTTGGACAAAGATGTCCACCAAATGCACACTCATGATAAAAAATAGGATTGGAATAAATTTCATCGTCGAGCACACACCTCTGAATAATCTGTTCTGAACCTATTTTTCATCAGTATGGTTCATCCCATATATAATACTTAGAGTCACTTTTGATCTTATTTTTCTGAAATTATTCAAATCACCTGGAAGCACACCGATGACTAGGAAATTCACTATATTGGAAACTAGGGTTTGTTACCTTCTTTACCTTGAACAAACCACAATTGCTCATCTACGAAGGACTTTGAAATTGGCAAGGGATCTTCTTTGCACACTAGTCTGCTTAGATGATCAGCCATAGAGTTGTTAACTCCCTTACAGTATTTGATCTCCCAATCAAATTCTTGTAGAAGAAGGATCTATTGTATTAGCCTAGGCTTTGACTCTTTCTTTTCCATGATCAGAATAAACCACAATTTTAGATCCTAATAAAGAAGACCTAAATTTCTTAAAAGCAAATACAATAGCTAAAAGCTCGTTTTCAGTAGTGGTATAGTTGCATTGTGTAGGATTTAATGTTCTTGATGCATAGTAGATAACATGGCTATTTCTCCTGACTTTTTGCCTAAGTACAACCATTACATCATAGTGACTTGCCTTACACACGAGTTCAAATGAAAAATCCCAACATAAAGGTTGTATGATTGGGGCAGATGTGAGTAATGCCTTCAATGTCTTAAAAGCATTTTGACACTCTTCACCAAATGCAAAAGTCACATCATTTTGTAGCAATCTTGACAATCGTTGAACAATCTTGGAAAAATCTTTTTCCATAATTAAGAAAACTAAAAACCTCCCTAACATTAATAGGATATGTTTAATTTTCAATTAAATCGACCTTGGCCTTATCTACCTCAATACCCTTTATTGAAACTACATGACCAAAAACTATTTGTTTCTTCATAATTAAGAACAAGGTTGATGTCAATGCAACGTTGTAAGGCCTTAGAAAATTTATCGAAATAGTGATTGATAAAATTACCATAAACTGTAAAGTCATCCATATCAACACAACTTTCAATCAAGTCAGAGAAAAGAGTCATCATGCATCCATGAAAAGCTCCAGGGGCATTGTATAATCTAAAAGGCATACGTTGATATGCAAAAGTGCCAAATGGATGAGTTAAAATTGTTTTTCCTTATCTTCCAAAGCCACTACAATTTGATAATAATTAGAATATCCATCCAAAAATTAGAAAAATAATTTACCTACAAACTTTTCAAGCATTTGATCAATAAAATGGAGTAGAAAATGATCGTTTCTTATGGAGACATTTAACTTGCAAAATTCAATACACATCCATCATCCAATTTGCAATCTCATAACAACCAATTCATTACTTTTATTTTTAACCAATGTAAAACCAGACTTCTTTACAACCACATACATTGGACTTATCCATTAACTATCAAAAATAGGGAAGATAATCCCTAAGTCTAATAGTTTCAAATTTTCCTTCATCATTACATCTTTTATTGCTAGATTTAACTTGTGCTGAGGGTCTTTCATAGCTATGGAGTTAGGTTTGAGGAGGATGCGATGCATATATACTAAAGGGTTTTACGTCTGCCAAGGTCCAACCAATGGCTTGTTTATAATCCTTTAGCACTTATATCAAATTCTCCTCTTATACCGTGGTTAAATCATTAGCAGTGATGATTGGTAGGGTCTCACCTTCTCCCAAATACACATACTTGAGATGTATAGGTAATGATTTCAACTCGATCTTAGGAGACCATTCGATAGAAGGAAGAATTCTTTTATAAATAAGGTGTAATTGAATATAACTATTCACTAACTTGTATTTTATCTCTAGTATGGATGAAAGTGCTATAATAAAATCTTTAAGCTTAATATCATTCTCTAATTTGGCATCCCTATCTGTCACATTATTCCTTAAAATGACCTCCAACTTTTCCAACACCAAATCACTTTCAAAATGCTCGCACAGTAGCATCAATTATGCTAACATCAAAAATAGAATCATTGTCATTTACGTGTTTCATGGCATCTGATATATTAAAATTGACAACATCACCACCAAATTCAAAAGTTAAAATACCCAAATCAACATTAATTTTAATTTTCTATTTTTATAAATGACCTTTCTAGTAGAATAATAACAGCATCAAGAGATATATCATTACCCATATCCATAATGTAGAAATCAATAAGAAAAATAAGTTCATTAGCTTTAACTAAAATGTCTCCAATCATGCCTTCAATATAAATTATAGATCTATTAGCTAATTGAATTACTACATTGGCTGCCTTCATTGGTATTAAATTCAATAGGTTATAAACTAAAAATGACATGACATTAATTGAAGAGCTTAGATTAAGCATAGATTTTTTTGTATTTTTGTAATAATACACGATATAGAAAACATACCTAGATCTCCACCCTTTTGAGACAATTTCCTTTGCACGACGATCAATACATTTTGACCAACTACAATTTTGCCCTCAATCTCATGCCTTTTCCTTTTAGAATATGTTTCCTTGAGAAATCTTGCATACCTTAGTATTCCATCAAGAGCATCCAGGAGAGGGATACATATTTTAACTTTGTGAATAGTCTCCAAATTTCCCTTTTCCTTCTCTTCTTTCTTTGGTTTTGCTAACTTGCTAAAAAAAAGGTAGGGGAATCATAATTTAAGTTTTAGTGTTAATCGACTTATTACTTACCTCCTTTGTGATTCATTTGAAGAAGTATTATTCTCTTTAGCTTAAGGCTCTTTAGTTGCTTGCAATTTAGGTGAATGGCTTTGTACCTCTTTTCTACTTTGAAATGTCATGGCACTAGTGTTTTTCCTTATATTAACTTTTACTTCAGTAGGGAGTTTGTCGATCCTAGCTTCTATTTTGCTCATTGCTGTGGCTAATTGGGATAATTGGTTTTCCAAATTTTGGATGTTGGCCCGCGTTTCCTATTGAAAATTTTAAATATTAGTAGCCAAAATTTTTACAATATCTTCCAAAGACATACTTGGCTTAGAAGATGATGATGCTTGACGTTGTGGAATTGGTGGTCTCATTTGAGATGGATGTGGCTGAAATCTTAGTGGTTTATTGCTATAACTGAAATTAGGGTGATCTCATCAGCTTGGATTGTTGTGATTCGAATAGGGATCATATCTCCTAGGGTGATCTTGCTAGCCTGGATTATTATCATTCGAATAGGGATTATATTTCCTTTATGGTGGTCCTTAAAAATCCTCCTAATGCATTCACTTGCTCATTGGGGTCTTTTTGATATGTTTGTCGCATGAAACATTATGAAGGAAATATCACTTGTTTTGACTTGTTGAATTTATACTACAACCAATTTTTCCACCAAATAAGTCAGAGAATCTAATCTTTTATCAGTGGAAGAAACATCAACCTTATTGACCCTTTATAGGGAACTATCCTATCGAGTCCCAAACCGTTGTGCATTAGCAACCATGCTAGAGATCAAACTCCTTACTTCATCTAGGATTTTATTCACCAATGCTCCTTCACTTACGACATCAATCATATTCTGATCCATTGGTAGCAAAACCTCATAGAATTACCAGATAAGTAGCTGATTCAGAATCTGATGTTGAGCATAGCTTGCATATGGTTATTTAAATCTCTCCCAATACTCGTATAGTGTCTTTCTATTGACTAGTTAGATTCCACAAATATCTTTTTGATGCTTGCAATATAGGAAGCATGGAAAATTTCCTCTAGGAATTGCTTCTTCAGTTCATTCCAATTAGTTATAGACACAAATGGTAAATAATAAAGCTAGTCCTTGGCCTTGCCAACCAATGAAAATGGGAAAGCTCTAAGCTTGATCAACTCTTTGGTAATTTCCTATAGATTCATTGATGAGCAAACAACATGGAATTCTTTCAAATGCTTGTGGGGATCCTTACCTACAAGTCCACAAAAAGTAGGCAATAAGTGTATAAATCCAAATTTAAGCTCAAAAGGTGCATTAATATTAGGAAATTCAATGCACAAAGATTGATGGTTAACAATGGGAGTTGCTAACTCTCTTAATGTTCTTTGTTATGGTCGTTCATCCATTGGTCTTTCTTCAATTACTGGCTCTTCAACAATCATCTCTTCAGGCTATTGCTTTACAAATTCATGATCTAATTCTTCAAAATAAGTCGTTAAGGCAAGCAAATAATCTTCATGTTTTTCTCGTTTTTTGCTAGCTTTAGCTGTCTTCTCAATTTTTGGACCAAAAATTAGTTCACTTGTATGAGAAGAGCGGGATATTAATCAGAACAAATGTAATTTTTTTAAAACAAATAAATCCTTCACACCAATTCCTAGCAATGACACCAAAATTTGGTGAGAGTCACATTAGCTAAAAATAATTAACATACTTAGAATAGTAACGTAGTAAAGTGGAGTAGGGTCATCTCCTCAAGGAATGGTGGTTTATTTCTTTTAAATAAATAAGTAAAAAAGGGTTTGGAAACTATATTGAAATGTAATATTATAAATAAAAAATGAATTAATTAGAAATTCAATTAAAAAAAACTTCTAGTTAAAGGAATATATTTCCACCTTGATTCATGCAATTGACCATTGATGTAAAAGTAATTCAATACATTCATGAATAAATTAGTTCTAGTTATTAGTAACAAATCTATAATAACCAGTCTTTCCTTACCTTGTAAGATAATCATGAACAGATCGAATAATTACTCCCTAATCAAAAGACAGCCCCATAGGCAGCTTGTAGGATTTTGCATTTTGACAGCCTTAAGATTTAGAAAGACTATTTCTAACCAACAAAGTCAACAAATGGTTTATTGCAATCATATTAATTAATTCCACAACATAAATTGAACTTCTTAACGAGGAAATAAAATTATGCCGATTTCCACTTATTAAAACCAATAGACAATTATGGGTTCATCATTTTAATTAGCAGTAGATTATTTTAGGATTATTAAATATATGCATCTATTCAATAAAACCCATAACTATCATAAAATCACTAAATTTAGGAAATAATTAGATACCCATGCACAATTGAATTAGGAAAACTTATTTGATCTCACAATCAATTTAGAATCAAGGCTTCAATATAATCCTTTAACTAGAATTAAAAAATTAGTTATAATTAATTTATAAGAAATAACACATGAATATTATTTAAAAGAAAAATTACTCTTATGAAAAAATCTAGGAGAGAATGTGCGTGAGTGGAGAAAAACGTTGCTCTTGAATGAAAAAGATGTCTACAAAACTAGTAGTTGTCACTTGTTGCCTCTCTAGCCATCTATATACTTCCTTTCCCTTAAAAGGAAAAGGTTTCTACAAAACCAGTAGTTGTTGTCTCTTTCCAATGAGCCATCTCCTCTATATCCCAAAAACACATCCCTCCTTTTTTCCAAAATAAAAATCCTCATAAGTTAAAACATTTCCATTCCTAAAACATCCCCTAGTCTATTGTGTTTTGGACTATTCTTATTCTGGATCTTGTTATGTCATTTGTTTCCTTTAATAAATTTCTGGGTTGAGTTCCTATCGTTTTAGTGTTGCTAGTTGTTGTATATTTTTTTCCCTTACATTTTGCCTTTGTCTTTGTTTTTGTTTTTTTTTTCTTTTTTTTATTGATGGCTAATGCAATTACTATTTTATTGTCTACTAGTTGTTGTGCATTTTTAATTCCTAGCTGGTAAGTTGCTTCTCCTTTCCTTTGCTTCAACGTTGCATCTCCACTGTTGTGCCATTTTGGCATTGTGGGCTATTGACGTTTCACTCCTCTGCTACTGTCATTTTGTTTCTCCCAATTATTGCATTGTGAATTCCTTTTGGTTGTTACTGGATGTGCTATTCTCCTCCAATTTAGCCAATTTGAGCTTCTTTTCCCCGAAACAACTCTACATCTTCCAACATCCAAAAACAATGTTAAAACACCATAATTAGAATAATATATCTCCAATATGCCTTAAAAATACATTAAATTGATATGTAAATTGATAACCTGTCAATAATAAATCCCTAGGATGGTATGTAGGCTAGAAACTCGTGATACAACTCCTATGAAGCTTATTAGTGAAATATTCCACAAGCTAGGAGTCATAGGGAGATCTTGTTTTCTTGATTCAAGTGGTGTAATAATGCCACCTACCATAGTGTTTGTTTGAATTCAAACTTTGGTTATGAAGTTGTTATGATTAATTAAGAAGTATTAACATCAAAAATTCAAGTATAATTATAGACAATCCATTGCATAATAAATCTTAGGATGGTATATAGATTGGAAACCTAATGTAGTGTTAAGCAACTTTTACCTAATATAAAATTCTCAATATCCACAAGTATATGGACCATGAACTTATATTAATTGAGGTATTGATGCCACAAGGAATTATCTAAAACTAAATGAACCTAACTTTGTTTAAGGATATGAAATAAGGTTTGAGAGAAAATAAAATTTAAAAATTAAACAATTATATAAAATTGAGCAGTAAGCCACTTAACAATTAAGCTATCATAATAAAAAAGGATGATCAAGTATGAAAGTATATGATTAGTTCTATCATAAATTTGCTCCCTTAACCATTTTTTATTCAATTTGGTGTCAATCCTAGATTTCCGAAGGGTTTGATTATTCTATCTCAAGAATTAATCAATTGAACCCAATTAATTATCCCTAATTGATTTCAAAATTTCATGTTTTCAATCTTTTGATTCACAAAATAGCATAATGTTTTTAACTAATTCTTAAGCAATCTATCGAATAATCAAGTTCTCATATAAGATCTCTCTTTATATGATTATCAACTTCATATTTGCATGACATAATAGGTTGTTAACTCTCATTTACCAACCTAATCAGATAACTATTGGCTCACTCTCTCGATTTATTGTTGAAATATAAGCGAACACAAATATCATAACACCTAAAACATTACATTGAAAGAAAAAATAATTAGGTGACAAAATATGTCAAGAACAAATCCTAATATGAAATTAAAACATTAACAACATGTATAACATCTTCTAATCCAGTTTACACATCAATTTTGATGAAAATAACAAAAGGAAAGAAAAAAAGTTTAATTTGGAGCTAAATCTGCAAATCTAGAAAATGCTGGACAACTAATGCTCCTCTTATTCTTCCTTAGATTAATCTCAATTTGGTAAGATGACGGTTTCTTATTTTTTCTCTTTTTTTCTTTTATATCTTAAGGACTGTTTTTGGGCTTATTGATAAGTCAAATTATTTGAAGATGATTCTGGGGTGATTTGGAATTAATTTAACTTATTTTTATGTGGATTTGAAGTTTTATTTAGTCAATTCTCTCACATTCCAATTTTATTTTATTGCTTGACAGGTACAAATGGATAGATTGTGGAGATAAAAAGCATAAATTTTCTTACGGATTTCTGATTAAGGCCACTCAAGGATGATTTCAAAGAGGACTCTGAGTTCTACAACTTTCGAGAAGACCTCGAGAAGAGATTATGTCAACTGGAAGGTCAAAGGTGTAAAAATTTTGGATTGATGCATATCCTTTTAACGAACATTCATGTCCGTTTAACAGACATCGCCTGGTAGAATAGAGTTTCAAACCTGAGAAGGTATGTCCGTTTAACAGACATTGGCGGCCATCGTGATCTGTTTTACCCTGTTTAGAAAAAAGTTAGGTTTTTTGGGATCAAGGACACTATAAATACTCAATTATTAGACCTAAAAAGGGGGCTGGACACTAAAAATAAGGTTACCACAAATGGGAGGCACAAACTAAGAGGAAGATAAGGAGTTTTGAGGATTTCATCAAGGATTGGGAGCAACATTTTATGTGTTTCTTCTACATTCTCTCTCTACTCTTTCTTAAATGCTGAGCATCCTTATGTGTATAACTGTTGTTACAATGTTCTGGAACTAAACCACATTTAGGGTGAGGGTTGTAACCCTTTTGGAAGATTGATTTGTATGATATGGATTGATGAGTGCTGAATAAAAATTTCTGGGTTATGTTTATCTTTCTTGAATCCATTATTGTTTCTATGCTTGATCTCCATAGATGCAATCTTAGGAATCATATGATGTACTGAAGCGTGGAATATGGTTTATGCTCTAGGAAGATAAACACCTTAGGCTTAGAGATAGAGATATCTTAAGCTATTGTGAGAATGTGTAATTTCTTTCCCTTCTTGGTTTAACTAGTTGGTTTGCACATTGAGAAATGGTAAACAACTAATTAGATACGCTTATATGTTTTGAGAGAAGGTATGGGTAAAGTTGTGCAACTGTTTTCATAACCTTGCATTCACTCAATTTCATAATATATGAATCAATCTTTTGAATTGGTGAACCACAAACCCTAATTTTAACCTCCTATTTATTCCCCTACTGTTATTTTGTTTAGTATTTACAATTCACTTTTAACTCAACTCCAATCACTTTTTAAAGTTTATTGTCGAATCATTCTAATAACTAGAACTGAATTGGCTGTGAATGATTTAGTCCATGAGGGAGACGACCTTGGAATACTTAGTGTGTGGGTACTAGGAATGAATCTATGCACTTGTAGATTAAATTGACCACTTACCCAGGTCATTTTGTTCCAAAAATAGCTCCAAAATGTCAAACAATATGAAACAGGCCATATATGAAAAGTGTCTCTCATGACTATGACAGGGGTCGTGACATTGCCAAATTTTCTTTTATCACGATTATAAAATGGGGTGTCACGATTGTGACGCTAGGAAGAACCCTTTGTTATGATCGTGACATTCATGCCATAATCATGACATTGCCATTTAGCTTAAGCATACTCCAACTTCCTTCAATCTTTATTTATTTGGTTTCATTTACTAATAAACATATCAAAACACCTCAAGAACAGAAGATTAAGGTCCAACAACATGCCCTAAACAATATAACACATAAATCACTACAAGAAAATTTGGTTTCAGCAACCAAATTCTCAGCAACCATAGTAAAATGGTTGCTAAGTATATATATTTTGCAACCAAAAATTATTTGGTTGCAATATATAAGTTACGTATATTTTTTACCAACCAATCAATACTTGGTGGCTATAGATGGTCACTAAAACTTACAATTCATGGATAATAATATAACGACCAAATTTAACAATTTTAGCGACAACTTTAATGGTCGCTATAGAAAATT
>JANJEY010143162.1:0-13122 GCA_024703695.1 Erythroxylum cataractarum
TAATATATATGAATAAAGTAGTTAATATGAATTACCATGTCTATATAGCAATTTCAAGTGCTATATATATTGAATTACTTTCAAGTGCTGAACTAAACCTACCAAAAAAAATAAACACTAAAATCAATCGATAAGCAAATTTGGATGATTTTAATGATTTATCTTATATTGAAAAAAAACGAACCTTTAGAATCCTTCTTCTTTCTTTTATGGTTCAATTTATTTACTAACTAGGATCTAAAAGAAGAAAAAAGAAAACCTATTATGTCAATAAGCCAACGCATATAAAGATAACTTGAACTCACCATCCAGTTATTACAAATTACATAACGAAGCAACAATGATTCTAAATACTAAAAGAACTCATATGTGCCCTGATACAATTGAAAAAAAAATAATAACATAAACAACATTAGCATCAAAGTGTACTTTGAATAATATCTCATTGCTGCAACTATATAAGAATATTGTATAGAAAAACTTATGCACATATTACACCCATCCCATTGATTAGTTCATCATTTTCATTAGTATTTGAACTCACATAATTGATTTCACAACTGCAATCCTGATATAGCAGGTCATGGAATCTGGAGAAAATCATTAAAGAACCGACTCAGAATTTTCGTCGAACACTTCAAAGGCATAATATATTCATCCCAATTAACTTAAGCAATCACGTGTTTTTCCTTCCTTAACGTTTTCCAGAACATTGCAAACACAAATGCACCATAGACAATCCAAAACAAACGCAAAAACACCTCAAAAACTCATAGGTTCAAATATATATGCCAACACGGGTTATTCAAAAAATCACAGAGAACAAAGGCTGAATGACTTATCTCCACCGAAGGACATAATGATAGTGGCCAGAGAAAACAAATGAGCACACACTCCGACAAGCAAAGATGAATCGACAACAGAGAAAGAGGAGGAATCGAAGACAGAAAAATGAAAACAAAAATGCAGGGGAAAGGGAGGGGGTCTTTGGGTAGGTTAAATGCACGACGTTTATTCTAAAATTTACCGATAGAAATATTTCTATCAATAAACCCAAAAAAAATTTATTCTGTCAAGTATTCCCTCCTCCTTTACCGACGTAAATCTTCTACCGTCGCTATATTCCATTGAAAAATTTGTTGAGATAATTTTCCTCTATTTTTACCGACGTATACTTTTACTGTTGCAAAATGTAATCTTCCTGACAATATTACTTTCAAAAAATCATTTTCTATCGATAATTTGTTACGGTTTCTCTTCCGTTGATACTTACTAATTTTCTTGTAGTGTATTGTCACAAAAAAATCATCCACTAGCCTTTATTAGTAGAATTTTAGGGCTAAAGCTGCAACAACTTTCAGTTTATGAAAAAGGAACTCCTAGTTGTAATATTTGTACTACGAAAATGGGAGCAATAATTGATGGGCTAACAATTCATAATTAGAGCATAAAATAAAAGTCTTAAATGACTGTTGCAACATAAGATTTCAACTTCCTTTTAGTAATTTTGTCACTCTAAATTGACGAGCTTTAATTGTGAAATTCAATATAAAAGCGGTAATGAAAATGTATTTGTTGATGCCTTCTCTAGAGTACAAGGTTCATAAACTCTTTGTATGACTATTTTAGTCATTCAATCAGACATGATGGAGTTGACTGAGCATAATTATGAACTAGACTCTTTTCTTTCTAGAGTCACACAATAGTTACAGTAGGGTCATATTGTTTCCTATTACAGCATAATGAATGGAATTCTAAGAAGAAAAGGGAAGATAGGGGTTGGATCTTATGAAGAGTTGAAAAAAAAAATCGTTTCTTGGGATCATAACTCCCCTAAAGGAGGACATTTATGTAAAGACTCCATTGTAAAGAAGATCAAAGGGTTGTTCTATTGGAAAGGGTTACATAAACATGTTACTCATTTCATCTGGGAATGTTTGGTGTGCCAATCTTACAAGTACGATACTACTGCTTATCTTGGTTTACTGCAACCTTTACCAATTCCTTTTGAGGTAAGGTGGGTGTTTCCATAGATTTTATTGAAGGGTTGCTTATGTTTAGCAAATACTTTGTAATATTTGTGGCAGTAGATAGGTTAAGTAAATATGCTCATTTTATAGCATTAAAACATCCTTATACAGATGTTAATGTTGCTCAAATGTATCTAGATTGCATCTTTAAGTTGCATGGGTGACCCAAAATTATTATGAGCGATAGGGATCCCATATTTGTCAGACAGTTATGTGAGGCTTTACTTTATATACAAGCAGTTGAATTGTTACTTTTCAACAGCATGCCACCCACAAGCAGATGGGAAAACTGTAGAACTTAATAGATGCCTTGAATCATACCTTAGGTGTAGTATGTGTTGAGATGAGCCTGACAAACGAAGTAAGTGACTGCCTTTAGTTGCATAATGGTACACTACAACTTTTCTCTCCGCTACTCTCATAACTCCTTACGAGCCTATTTATAATCAACATCCTCCCTTACATTTTCCTTATATACCTAGAGATACTAAAGATGACGCTGTAGACAGATCTTTGCAGAGAAGTGATAGGCAATCGGGAGAATATGTTTGTTTGTAACTACAACCTTATAGACAAATCTCTGTGCAGTTTAGGCCTAAAATAAATCAGGGCCTAAGTATTTTACGTCATTTTAGGTATTAGAGATCACTGGTAAGGTAGCTTACAAGTTAAAATTGCCAAATTCCATGCAGATTCACTCTATTTTTCATGTTTCTCAGCTCAAGCTTTTTAAAGGAGTATTGCTAGTTGTCCTTCAAGTTACATCTTGGCTGCGTTGTCAAGTTAGCACTAAACAATTGCACCTTGTAACTCTTACGGATAGGAGAATTGATAAGCACCAAAATGTAGATCAATGGCAAAGACATTATAAAGAAGGTGCAAGTTGGAAGTTGGGTTTGGAGACTTGAAGACCAGTTTCATCTTGAGGAAGAGAGCTATGGCATAGCACAGATACTATTTTTTAGCAATTTTGATATTTTAGTGTTAATTCTATAATTTTTATTAGAGCATATGTCAGACTGTTAACAGGTTGTTAACTGTATATAAATAGGAGGCCTATAATCATTCAAGAGGATAAGAAATAATTACAAAAACAACTCTTTTCTCTCTTCTCTCTTTCCCACTTACCTAAATTTCTGTCTAGAATCTTGATTAAGCTTGAGACACTAGAAACTCAAGCTTTCTGTCCCCATTTTATGGTAAGCTCCGGAGCTCCTATCCCAGTATAATTTTTGAAACGTGTTCATTCTTCATCAATCTACAATGATCGCTATTATTGATTAAACATGATTTTGATTGCAATATCTTTTGAGGACGTTGACAAATGACTATTGACTCTCCTTTTTGCTAGTGTTACTATAAGAGAATTGATAATTAACCATACAAAGTTTTACATAATCAATACTATCAGTAAAAGCTACTTGTTTCCGCTATGTGCTAACGACCACCTTTCTCTTAATACGTATTCACAGAACTTATTAACTCTGTTTTCCTCCCCTAACATAGAAACTCCAAATGAATATATGTAAAGATTTCTTCACACGTTTTGGATTGTTTCACTACCTGCTGCACATAAGGACCTACCAAGATCCAGTAAAACCAAAGTCTTAGAATTCCATTTACCTCTTATGATTCTGCAGTGTAAAAATGCAAATTTAGTAAACCAGTCTGTATAAGAGAGACGCAGCAACATAGAACCACAATTTTATAAGCACTTTATTGAGAAACAAGTCATTTTGTGAAAGCAAGATTAACAATAACCAACATAAGGCATCAACTTGTAAGGAACATGGTCAATTCAATGCAAGTGCTTTACATGACTGACATTAAGCAGCTAAAAAGACAAGATAATAACTGATGGCTTATGTTGCACAGAGAAATGTATTAAGCCCCATGAGAACTCACGCCAAGCTTTTCCTTCACATGCTTAACATACCAAGTTAATGCAATTTGTCTTGTACAACTTCCACAAGTGAAGCACCAACAGCTTTCCAGGTCCATTAACAGCATAAAGCAAGTTGTTCAAGAGAACTGCTATTTCATATGTCCATGGAAGAATCATTGGAGCTAAGAGGATTGGGCTCCCTGTTCTGGTTGCCTGATGGAGGACCACAGGCTGGATAGTAGCCTCCCTGAGCAATGTGATAATTTTGGAGGCTCCTACGGATGGGGCTTGACAAAGCATTGGAGAAAACTGCATTCTTGGTTTGTTGATCACAGTGCTGGTTGGCAATTGTTGGGCCTGTCGAGCCTGAAGAGATCGAAAGGCCAGAGCCGGAGAACTGATTTGGCTGGGAATTCTGATGTTGGTGCGGTGCTCTTGGGGACATTGATGGCTCTTCCCCACAATATTCCAACTCATGCTGCATCAATATCAAAGCAATAATGTCTCTTTAACAATCAAAATGAATAAATTATCAACAATATAGTTGCATGAAAAATCATAGTCAATCACATTATATGTTCTTGCAGTAGAAAATTAGTGCAAGAACAAAAATAAAAGTGTAAAAAGCACTTCTTAAGAGTCCCTCTCAAGTCAATGTCCCTTTGTGCTCTGTACACTTTAGCATTCCCTTGTACACTCCATCATCAGCTGTCAGATAAACTTTAACGTTCACTCGTGCACTACATCATCAATGCTATAAACATCACTTAGAAATTACTTAAACATGCTCATGATCATAAGAAGTGCATAATTATATGTATTTAGATGTACAGCGCTATCACTGTCTAACAGGATATAATAGATGCAAGATTGCTTGGATAAACATGCAAGTTAAGGTGCCACGCTCATATTGGATTCTTCAGTAATAATAGCAGGTAAAAGGAAAGAACTAGGGGGTGATTAATAACTCCAGGCAGAGTAAAACTGGATACAATTACTCAAACCTGTATATAATTCAGAATATCAACCGTCGTAACTCTTGATCCCTCTTCTTGCTGTCTTCGAATCCACTGATACAGTTTTTCCTAAATCAACAGGGAGACCAAGACACATCAAATCAATGAGGTTTTATGGGAACTGTGACAGAAACCATGGAATTGTAATCATTGCAGTGTCCAAATTAAAATGCCAACTTAGGTAGCTGAAAAAGGAAGGTCAAAAACCGTAACAAGATTAATTATTAAAAAAGATTGAAAAAAAAAACATTCTTCATAATTTTTCTTTGAAATGAGTGGGCGAGGAATGGTAATACACACACCAAAGGTTCTTTAATGTTAGTTCACTGTTTTCATAACAATATAAAGGTGTATAGGACTGGTATGTTACTATCATTCTTTAGGTACAATAAAAAAGTGATTAGCACCAGAAATTTCTCATTTTTTGACCTCCAAGTTCACCAAAAGATTTAGGAAAAGTATAATTCCATATCAAGAGAATTATTCAATACAGTTGTCCAAAAATAAAAATGACAGCACTGAAGAGAGAAGTTGATCGTCAATGTGGTTGGCTTAAAACACCATGTAGTTTGCTATTCTCCAACAAATTAGTAATAGCTTGTGTTTGGTTCAGACATGGAGAAGGTTTCGTAAAAAAAAAAAAAAAAATTTAACAAAGCCTCCCATGTTAAGAAATGGTTAACTAGCCCTTATAAGTAAAGAAAAACAACTATGAGTCCAATTTGATGAAAATTTGCACATTTGGCACTATAAAATTTAAGAACCTTCATAAGTTGGTATTACCTAGTAGAACAAAAGGAGTTACATGGAAGAATAACTGGCATTTAACTACAGAAATTGTCCACAAGTGTCCAACAAAACAGGAGAAAAATATTTATAGTTAGATGATGTCGGCACATCATTTAACCGCTTGCCACATAAGCCCAAGCAGGATTGGAGCATGATCAAGTGTAACTAAGAGACACAATAGGAAAAGAAACCCTAACAAGTCCCAAATCCCAAATTCAAAAACGACGAAAACGAGATATGCAAGAAAAATATTCTAACACAAACACATCTGACTTAGCTCATATGATAATGCAACTAATCAAAGGCAGTAAAACCCTCATTTGAAACTTTTGGTTCTAGTTACAATTGGGAAGATGGTAGTGAGAAAGATAGGATGGAACAACATTTAGGGCCCTGATAGAAAAGAAATATTGCGTATAGGACACAAGGTGCAATTATTTTTATCTATTTAACCCATTATTTGATAATGATTTTGTTTCCCCATTCACTTTCAAAAGACCATATAAGAGTTGTCATTGAGAGGTGATCCCACTGCAGGAAAATTTAGCCACTATTAGAAGCTAGAGGAGAAACTTTTACTTAGTGTAGTGGTAAAGAAGGAATAAAGAAATCCTCATTACAATTTGGAGTAAAACCAAGTCAATCACTAAGGATTTGGAATCAAATCTGGTTAAAAGAGTGCAATTTTGTAATTTTATTTACAAAGGAACTAATTTTTAAATCAGAAAGGGAATTTTTGTTGTATTTAAATAAAGAGAACATTCTATCTCCATTAAGCAGTGTTGAGTTGTATATAGCTGTATAGTGATAAAATAGGAAAGTATTTAATACTATTGATTGTATTTCCTATTCTGGGTTAGACATTAACTATTTATACTTGCATTTCCATCAACATATATATGATATGAATAATAGATTTCTCTGAGTTTCACATGGTATCAAAGCACTAGGGTTTTAGGATTTTCCAATTACTTTCCAATCAATTTCTGGCAAAGTTCAGACTTCATTAATTTGGTGTTAGATCAAAGATCTAACATCACCAGTTTGTTGCTTCCTCACTTGCCAGCAGAACCCCAGCTACTCCACGCACCATTATGCGCCGCTCGTCGCTTTGGTGATTGGTTTTCCGATCTCCCTCTTAGGCACGCGTCTCATCTCACCATCACCACTCACCTGTTCAAATAATGTCAACCAGTCGTTTCCCATAGCCCACGATTGATTTTGCCGCCGGAAAAGGTCACCAAAAATTGACAGAAAGCGGCCCTTTTATCGATCTCTCTTCGGTGAGCGTGACTTGTCACTGCCAGCACCAACTACCTCGGTAGTCACCAGTGAGCTGATTCCCTTGAGTTTTCCTTCTATTCACCGTCAAGTCATCGGAAAATTAGTCTGACAGTCACTAGAAATTTTTTTTCCCAGACCCATTCATGGCTCCTATAGGTTTCAGGTCTCAATTAGGTGCTTTTCCCTTTATTTCTCTTCCCTCAATTACGACAAAAACTAGTAGGTAGTTCTAATCATACATCATGGGCTGTCTCTGTTGAATTGTGCTGAATGAGTCAAGGCCAGCCAATCACTTAACTACTAGGGTTGAGGATATTGAAACAAATAAATCTGCTTGAGCTCAAATTGATACATTATTATGTTGTATGATATGAAAAACAATTGTTCATCAAATCCACCCTATTTATAAGGCCTACAGAACTTGTGTTGAGATATGGAGTCAGGCAAAATTACTTTATATTAACGACATTCAAAGATTGTTTTCTGTAGTATCAAACTTGGTTAATCTCAAACAACACGATATGAACATGTCTAAATTTCTTGGTAGAATGGCCTCCTTGAAGATAGAATCCAACCTATTACTACCTATTGGTAAGTCTGTAGTAGAAGATCCACAGAGAAAGAAATTTTTTATGGTTCTTACTTTTACTGCTATCAGTCCTGAACTTACATCAATACGATATCAAATTTTGGCAAGTCCTACAATACCTTCTCTGGATGAAGTATTTGCTTGCTTATTACATGTTTCGTCACCTATCATTATGATAGGATCTCCCTTAGTTAATTCTTTCGGCCTCTCAGTCTCAGAGTACTAATAGAGTAGAGACAAGGGTGGTGGTGGTGGTTGACCCAAATGTCGTTATTGTCATCAATGGGGGCATACTAAGGACAAATGTTATAAATCACATGGTCGCCCTCGAGCTGCTAATGTTGTTCATACTAATCAGTCTGAGTCCTCTACTTAGCCATCGGTGACTCTTACTGGTATTGATTATGAAGAGTACCTCAAGTATCAGGTAGCTAAGCAGTCTTCCTCCTTTGTTGCTCAATAGCTCATCCGAGTAATTCCATAGCATGCCTCACTAAGTCTTTCCCTTGGGTACTTGATTTTGGTGCTTCTGATCATATCTCTGGTAACCCACATTTACTCTCTCATTTTACTAACACTACATCTTTTCCTCCTATTACTTTAGCTAATGGGACTCAAACAGTTGTTAAAGTTGTAGGTTCTGCTCAACCACTTCCATCCTTGCATTTAGAATGTAATCTTTATATTCCTAATTGCCCCTTTAATCTTGCTATCGTCAGTAAACTTACACAATCTTTAAATTGTTCTATCACTTTTAATAAAAATTATGTTGCTATAAAAGATCGCAATACGAAATGGATGATTGGTGCAGGACATGAGTCGCAGGGCCTTATCATTTAAATCTACCTCCTTCACCTATAGCATGCACTATTTCAGAATCTCCAATTCTAATTCATAATTGTTTGGGGCATCGTAGTTTGTTGAAACTCCAGAAGATGGTTCCTACTTTACCTATCTTGTCTTCTTTAGACTATGAATCATGTCAGCTTGGAAAACATTCTCGAAGTTCATTTCCAAAGCGTGTCAATAAACGGGCTACATACCCTTTTGAGTTAGTTCATTCAAACATTTGGGGTCCTCGCCGTGTCTCTTTTATTTTGGGATTTCAATATTTTGTTACATTTATTGACGATTATTCTCGTTGCACTTGGTCATTTTTAATGAAAGCTCGTTTAGAACTATTTTCCATTTTTAAATCTTTTTTTGCAAAAAATTAAGACACAATTTAACACTAATATTTCGGTGTTGAGAAGTGATAATGCTTGTGAATATTTGTCCATTCCTTTCACCCAATTCACATGTTTCCATTCACATGTTTCCAAGGAATTCTTCATCAGACCTCATGTGCTTAACTCCACAACCAAATGGGATTGCTGAACAAAACAATAGACATCTCCTAGAAACTGCTCGTACCTTGCCTTATACAATCAGGTTCCATCACAATATTGGGAAGATGTTGTCTTAACTGCATGCTTCTTGATTAATAGCATGCCATCATCTAGCCTACAAAATCAAGTACCCCATTCCATCCTATTTCCTGATCAACTATTATTCTCCCTTCCACAACGAGTCTTTGGCTGCACATGTTTCATTCATATCTCTTCCCCTAGTCAAGATAAACTATCAGCTTAGTGTGTAAGCTTCGTCGCTCTTTATATGGTTTGAAACAATCTCCTCGTGCTTGGTTTGGACAACTTAGTCATGTTGTTCAAGAGTTTGGTATGAATCGACATGAGTCTGATCACTCTGTCTTTTATAAATATACATCATCAGAACAATGTATCTATCTAATTGTTTGTGTGGATGATATTGTCATTACTGGAAGTGATCCAGCTGGGATTGAACAATTGAAGACACATTTGTTTTGCCATTTTCAGACAAAAGATTCGAGTTCACTATGATATTTTCTTGGCATTGAAGTTGCTCAGTCCAAATCTGGTATTGTACTCTCTCATAGAAAGTATGCATTGGATATTCTAGAATAAATAGGGATGTCAGCCTGTAGACCAACAGACTCTCCTATGGATCCGAATTCAAAGCCTTTACCTGATCAAGGGGAGCCACTTGCTCATCCTGGCCGATATCAGAGATTGGTAGGAAAATTATCTCACCATCACACGACCTGATATTTCTTTCTTGGTTAGTGTTGTTAGTCAATTCCTACAAGCTCCATGTGATAGTCACTGAGATGCAGTTATTCAAATTTTGAGGTACATTAAGGGTGCACCAAAAAAAGGATTATTATATGAAAACCGAGATCATTCACAAATTATTGGATACTCTGATGTTGATTGGGCAAGTTCTCCATCTGATAGGTGTTCTACTTCGGGCTTTGGAGTTGTTGTTGGAGGAAATCTTGTATCTTGGAAAAGTAAGAAACAAGATGTTGTTGCTAGGTCGAGTGCAAAAGCAGAATATCGTGCAATGGCTCTAGCAACTTGTGAGCTTATTTGGATGAAGCTTAAAATTTGTAGAAGTATCACAGATGAAGTTATTGTGTGATAATCAAGCTACTCTCCATATTGCTTCTAACCCAGTATTTCATGAAAGAACCAAACACATAGAAATTGATTGCCACTTTATTCGAGAGAAAGTTTTGTTTGTTTGCATCACTACTAGTCATGTCAATTCAACCAATCAACTAGTAGATATCTTGACCAAATCGATCTCGTATTGAATTTATATGTAACAAGCTCGATTTACGAAAAGTTACTAAATGTCACTATTTTTGAGCTACAATTATAATTGATGAACTCATCCAAACTAAGTGCAATAAAGGAACAGTGACATAAGAAAATAGTTGAAAAGAAGGTCAAGATGCTTTATGGGGAGAAAATAACATCCTCCATCATTTTAGTAACATCAAAATGAACAGCTCAAGTCAACAAGTTAAATTAATAAAGGCAATTTGGTACAAGAAGCAAAGATATCTTTCCTCCTCTTCAAACACCCTTTTCCTCTTCCTCAAAAATAACTATTAACAATTTCATACAGAATTATGAGAACAATTATGTCCATCTACTTGTTTTGTGCTCTTTACTAGATTAGGGAGAATGGGCTATATTTGCTTCTAAAGTAGCATGGTCGGTGATATCTTTGACTGAATAAATTATCAAAACATTCTTACAAGATCTACCTTTAAAATATTTTTACTTATGCACATCAAAGGTACACCTTTGGTGAGCATCTTTTTTCACATCTTTAAGAAGAAAAAAAAAAGAGAATATACATATTTGAATATTAAGAACAATCCTATAAATTTTACATTATTCAGTCATAAATTTACATTTACATAAATAGATGACAAACACAACAATAATAGATTTTCAAGTTAAAAAACCACTCTGAAATTCTGTTAACCACACACCCTTTTCAGCTTTCTTTTTCAACCACGGCAGTTTACATTTCTTCTTGAAGAAGTTCCATCATTGTTACCTTCTACTAGATGCATCTTAAAGCCATTATTTCAACACTTGCATAATAAAAGTTTAAATTCTTATATTAAAATACATTAGATCCTTTCAAAATTCAAGCTGGATCTCTTAAGCAAAAAATTAGTGAGAAAACTTCATAATTATGCAGCTTTATTGAATTAGTATTTACAATTGTCTTCATTAGCTGTGAGTCTAAGCATTGACGTAAAAACTATATCCCAGTTGGCATCATAATATTGTTTTATATGGGCAAATACTTGCATAGACTTATTTACCAAATAAGGAGGGAAAGAGGAATAAAAAGAAACCTAGAAGTAAAAGAAATAAGGAGAAGACAGATCAGATGAGCTAGGCTCATCCTTATTATAAAAAAAATTACAAACTATAACCCTACTTTTAAAGACTCAAAGTATTAAAAATCCCAATTTTGTTGTTATTCAAGATCTTTCCTTGGACCACCCCTATGAGTAATATAGGATCCAAGATTAACGGCGTTAAAATTTTCTGTTCAATGCTACAATGGTAAATAGCTTGCTTGCAAGTCCACCACGAAAGAGTATGCAACTAGATATTGGAGTAGGCTTTATTGAATCAATCTACCATAAGCCACCCTAAAACAAGTGAAGAGAACATTCCAATTTTCCAATTTCATCAATTACTAACAAGGACCAAAGTTGTAGTATCACTCCATCACTGTCAGCATGATTCCCCTAATGAAACCATCAACATATCTGCTATCCTAGCCATCAATCCATCCATTCACTGTATCCTTCAAATTGGTTTAGAAAAGCACAACCAAGTAACCCGATGCGAAATTAGAAACCGTCAGACTGAAAAACGGTACCTTCCATCCTTAATCATGAAAACCCAATAACAAAAGACCAGCAGGAAAAAAAAATCATAAAAAACCCAACAAAATAACCGATACAAAAACACCCGCCAGACCACTTACGCACAAACACGAACGAGACAGGTTACGCGAAACAATGAAAGTAAAAGAAACAGAATTCTAGTGATAGAAAAGGAAGTCTTACAAGACCGTGTCTTTCACCGGCTTGAAAAGAAAGCTTTTGGTGGTTCATGGCCTGCGTATAAAGCTGAGAGAGGGAATTAGCGGCGCTGCAGAACGACGCGTACATGGTCCGATCCACCTCGTCGAGGCTCGTAGCTATTGATTTCCTCTTCTTACCCATATTTGTATATATTGCCAACTAATCACTATCCTGTTCGATACAACAAATTTAATCAAAAACCTATACTATGTATCTCCTCCCTTTTCTGTGAAATAATTTATGATATCAGAGACCCCTCTCGTGATTGATTGATTGATTTCGATTTGCTGTTCTCTATTCGTTTGGACGAAAGTACCTGCGGAAAGTATAGAGAAAGATAACGAAAAGATGAGATATGGAGGTGGTGTCTTCTTGGCTGTATATGCATTTGGGATTTGTGTTTTTATACGGGAGAGATTGCAGGGGAGAGAGGGGGTGTTTTGTGTACGGGTAAAGTAAAGTCGAAAGACAACGTCTCGGGTTGGATTATAGATCGCGGGTGTTGTTGGTCTATCCATGGGTTTCAAAGAACCGGATTATTAGATCTTCAGTGAGAATTACAAAAGGGTCGGGTCTCGAGCTTGGGCTTCATTTTGCTTTCTTTAAAAAATATATTTTGTTTAGGCTCGGTTTAAGTTGCTTTAGGCTTGGTCGCTATTTCTGGCCTGATCAAGGCAGGGGTCAGGCGAGCCCACTCAAGCCTGCCTCGACCTATTGTCTTGCCTAAATTCTTCAAGCACAAAATATTACATAAAAGACTTTTGAGTTTTTGTTAGTTCAAAGAATTTTACAAAAGCTTTTAAAACTTTTAAATTATTAATAAAATCTTTCTATTTTTTCAACTTTTATAAAATTCTTTTCTCTTAAAATCTCGTGAAAATAACGATAAAATATGTTGTATATTGGATCAATTAAATTTAACTTAATTAATAATTTAAGATAATTATAATGTATTATTATTATTAGTATTATTATTATTATTATTATAAGTTTAATTAATTCAGTTTAGTTTAAGAGTTGGGTTAAATTTTTATGTAAATAAT
>JANJEY010143454.1:0-13072 GCA_024703695.1 Erythroxylum cataractarum
TAGTACAAATTCAGATATTGAGGTTATCAAATCTAGTATAATAAAGAGCATAGGATTTGAGCAAAAATGAAGTACATCTAGTTATTGAAGGTAAAGAGCAGTTTTACATGGAAAGTTCAAAAGAGTCCAAATTGAGGGCTCAGAATCTATGAATCTTATCAAAGAAATTGAAAATGAATATGGAATTTTGAGTTGAATCGGAAGAATGATAATACCGTATCCAAATATCAAGAAGTATGTGTACCGATAAAGATGATTGAACAAAGAGATGCTAGAGGAGCATAAACAATAACCTATGATATACATCCTAGTAGGAATACGATGAGATAGCGTTTGAAAATTAAGGAGGAAAAAGCAAATGACAACACTTGTGAGTTACTATGTCTTGGCTATTGGAGATATGCTTCAAGCTTATACTTTAGGGTTCATAGGAATATAACATCAATGTACAACTTTGATTGACTTCAAACGTAACAATCATTATCATAGTGATTTCATTATAATTCTGTATAAGGAGTTAGAGGGAAAAAAGAGTTATTCACTTTTGTATTGTGATGACTAAGGTCTAAAAATGGTTGAAGGCCAAAATTAATTGGAAAGGTTGTAGATAATTGAAATTGATCAATTTTGGAAATTAAATGATTTCAGAAGATAAAGGAGTTAGTAGATCAACATCGAAGGTATGAAGTAAAGGATGAAATGTTTATGACAATATCTCTTTCCCAAGGTGTGTTTAGATTGAGTGCAAAATATGCTTAGGTTAGGATAAGGAATCAACTAAGCTTGAATTGTATTGGTTCATATAGAGTACTTAAGAACCGAACCATTGACTTATGAGTTAGTATTACCAAAGAAGATGTCTTAGATTCGTAATGTGTTATATGCGAGTATGCTAAGAAATATTGATATGATATGATATTGGTGTTATCAACACAAAAGTGGAGAATTGGGAGTAATATGAGATATGTATATATTGAGGAATAAGTTAAGAAAGTGATTGATTGAATAAGTGATTGAAAGACCGAGTGAGTCTATTGACTATGATCATTTGGAATAAACTAGGCGAGTGAAGAAGTTACTTGTGAGAGTGAGGAAAGCATAAGACATAATTTCCTCCATTTGTTTGATCACTCAAGTAAGAATTTCGAGGACGAAATTCTTTAAGAGGGGGGGGGGGGAGAAATGTTGGACCTCGTACTTTTATTGGAAGTTAGAACTATTAAATAAGAAAATGTTAGTGATTAGTTATAAGTAAAGGAAAAGGAGAATTCTTGAATTTGAAATGATATACAAGATTAAGGTAGTGAATGTAGTAAGTTGAAGATGGGTGGGTATATGCGTGTATGTTCTGTTATTAGTGTTCATTATTAATCATGAACTATAATTTATTTATGGATGATATTGAGTTAAAATGGAAGTTGAGAGGAAGAATAGTGTTTGAGCATCAAAGTTGAAAATGCAGAAAAGTAACAAAGCATGAATAGGTTGATTATGAATTTTGTGTTTTGATGATTTCTTTGACTAAACTTGTATATTTTGGAGTAGGGTGAATTTGTGGTAAATGAGTTGATTGAAATGGAGTAGAAAAAATAGAAATAAAAGTTTGAAATATTGGTTTTTGAAAATTGGAAATCTGAAAATTTTGGGAATGAATATTAGTGAGGAATTGTTTTTTTTTAAGCTGAAAGTTCTATGAATTTTCTGGATTGATCTAAAGAGATTTTGATAAAATTGTCTGCATGAAGGTTATATTTTATCTTTTTAGCTTTCCAATGGTATATAGTATGAAATTTTTGGGCATTGGAGTTGAAAGCTATGATTTTTAGAAGTTTGGATGCTGTTTAGGAAGGAACTTTCGGAACAGCCATTTTGATTGAAATTTTGACTCTTAAAGAGGCAGAAATTGTTTTTAAGTTCTACATATAAGTTTTATATATTTATTTTAGCTTTCCATTTATATAAAGTTTGCAAACTTTTGAGTTTTGGATCAAAAGTTATGGAGTTTAGAAGTTAGGATGTCTGAGAAGGAGTGGAAAGGCATCGTCGTGCAAAAGCACGACGGTGACTTTTAAACTTTAGGCTAAAAGCACCATCGTGCAAAAGCATGAGGGTGACTTTGAGAGTTGTCCAAAAAGCACCATCGTGCAAAAGCACCACGGCGACTTTGGAGGTGAAGAGAAATTTGCACTGTCGTGAAAATGCACGATCATGCATTTGGGATTTTGTCCTTTTACTGAACAATCTTGTTTCTTTTGACCATAAATTCTACTATAGACCTCCAAATGACTTGATTTTTTCAAGAAATGGGTTGCTAATATATTTTTATACCTCTCCACAAAAATTGGCATCATTCTGAATTGATTTAAAAAATTTTGGTTGAATCAAAGTGAGGGTTCGGTTGGAAGAATATGTGTTGGATGTTTTACTGAACATGCTTCAGTATTTTGAGGATATTTTGAATTATAGATAACCAATGAGATTATTTTTGATTTGGAATTAATTAGAGACGTAGGGCTACAAATCATATGAAAAAGTCAAATTGGGATTCAGTCTTTAAGATATTGAATCTCTTGATGGATTTTGTACATTTTAAACAGTTTTTGACTGTGAACAACCTAAAAATATTTGGGGTATAACTTTCAAATTACTAAACCAAATTGAGTGATTTTGGTGTCAATGTAAACATAATACATAGAGGAACATTTATCTAGAAGGAAGTATTATCAAATTGCTTCATTTACCAGATCAAAATAAGGAGTTAAGATGTTAGTAGTCGATGGATAAAAAAGGGGCAAAATTGGGAGAACCAATTAAATGAAGGGTAAAAAGGGAATAGAAAGCATAATGTGGTATTATTTAAAAGAATAAAAGGAACATCTTGGGACTTAGAAAATAGAAGAGAAAAACGTGAAAAGGAGAAGAGAAGAAGGAAATTTGGAAGGAAGAAGAAAAAGAAGAGGAAATCAACTTGTTGGAGGTAAGATTTCATCTTTCTTCTTGCTAGATTAAAAAGGGGATTAAATAGAGATTAGGGTTGTGTTGGAAATGAAGGAAGAAACAAAAGGAAGATGAAATCAACTTGATTTTTGGATTTCTAAGCTAGGTTTTAGTTTTCCAAACCTAGATAGACTATGGGTAGGTTAAGCCTAAACCCAATTTTAACATTTATTTAATTTTTGTGATTTTTGAAGTTTTATGAATTTCTATGGGAATGTTGTGTTGAATGATAACTTGGTTGTTTGAAGGAGACAAAGGAATGACAATCCAAGAGCAAAAGGAAAGGCAATCTTGAGCTTGGATTTTTGCAAGTAAATAGGTGAGTACTTTGTTTATAGCTATTGTGTGATTATGCAAAATTTTGTTTATGTGTGTGAAAGTTGATTTCTTAAAATTGAATTGTTGTTACTTAATTGGAAATGCATGATGCATTATGAATATGTTATACCTTGAAAAAGGTCATGATATTTTGAATTGAATTATGAGTATGATTATGTTATGCCTTAAATCATGGCATTTTGATTAAATGGGAATAAGAAAAAGCATGAGATTATGAAATGTGTGATTGACTAAATTGAGCATAAATTTGTTTGTGTATGGGCAAGAGAGTAACGTTTCATTAGCCACATGCACGTTGACGTATAGCCTTCTCCTGGATGCCCGCTTGAGGCCACGAGATCCTAAGAAATCGGACTCGTTTTGTTCATTGTTTAAACTTCGGTTTATTCGTTTCGCTCCACGGAACTCTCGAGCCATTTATGTGCGCATTTGCATTTTGATATGTCAAGTTATGATGCAAGATTGAGTGCTATGTTTTGACGATTAATTACACATGACATGTTATAGGTGATGATATGTCAAATTATGAGTTGTGAATCTAAATTGGTGAATGATTGAATTGCTAGACATTTAAACACATATGCCTGAATTTGTGGTAATTACCGATGGCTATAAACATATTAGCCACTGAGCTGTGTAGCTCACCCCACGCTTCCCTCCTTAGGTGCAGAGGGAGAAGATTAGCGATCCTTACAAGGCACTGAAACACCAAGAATAAAGACTTTTGTAATTAAGTTAGTTCAGGAAATTTTGCAATTTAGAATCATTTTAAGCATAAGCATTTAAATTGTATCAGGTGTATCCGTATTTTTGTATTTTTTATTTTGAAATGAGCTTGCATAAACTTTTTTAGAATTCATTTATGAAATTTGATTGAATTTTGGCTTGTGACTTTTTAAATTTTAATTGTTCGATGTTTAACTATTGTGGGCACTCCACCATTATGGGATGACGGGTTTCATTTTGTCTCCGAATGTTTGGGCTCCAAAAACAGGGTCCAACAGTTTGGTATCAGAGCAACTAGGTTTTTCCTAGGCTCAGAATGTATAATGTTATGGATTGGTAGGCTATGTGATTAATTGTGTATTGTGAATTGATGTGTTGCATTAAGTGACATGCATATCATGCATACATGTAGGGAATAAGATTAAAAAATAGAAGTCAGCTGAAACACTAGTGTTTTCTCGAAGGAGTAAAATGCCACCTCATAAAAGAATATGAGAAGTTTTGCAAGGATCAGCTGCATCTGATTCCTCATCGTTAGAGAAGGGTATTGATAAGTATAGAATCCCAGAAATTGCAACCGTATGAGTTGCATGTGTGAACTTTCGTTAAGAGTTTGGACTAGTAGAAACGATGAGAAGAATGATATTTGGTTAGAATGTAAGATGAGGAGAGTTTGTGGATAAATTGGAGAATAATATGATTGAGTACATATGATATCGATATTTGGATATGGTATAGGAGAGTAAAGTGTATAGGCAGAATGAAATGAAATCATAAATTTGTTATGATCATAAAAAGGATTAATTTTAAACCGAAATGGTCATGTGAGTATTGTGATAAGAGTTTGTAATTCAGTATAAGAAGATATTAGGGGAAAGTTAGAAATGCTTATAAGATAGGATTTTAGGCAAGAATGAGAGTAGAGTAAAGTTGAAGGACTTCTAAAAATAAGAATATAAATAGAAATGGTGAGAATAAAAAGTACGAGCCAAGTGAAAAGTGACATTGGGAGGTTAAACTTGGACTTGAAATGATTGTTTGAATTCGAAAAAAAAATGGTGTCAAGGGTAAGCTGATTTGTCATTGTGAGTGCACATCTAATAATAGGGACACCATGATAGGTGAGAATACTAAGCCTATGTGTAATATATGCGTGGAGATGATATAAGAAGCAATCTATGACTTATTGAATATTGTTGGTCATAGTTCTTATAGTTCAAAGTCTAAGATGGGTTAAAGAAAGAGGTAGAAGTGCTTGTAGTGATCAATTGGGAAGGAATTGAGATTGTTAATGATGTTACCATATGTGATGAATTTGAGGAAAAAGAAGCAGGACATGATTATGGCATAATCCCCACGATTGGGGACTGGCACAAAAGGAGAAGAGTTATCTAGAATTAAATAGGATTAAAGTATCCTTAGCATAAGCTACTAATTGGTGAATTGACATAAATACATCTCTAGATAAGATGTAATGATTTTGGTAATATATGCCAAGATATTAAAGTAAATGAAATTGTTGAGTATCTCATTGAGCCTTATATTAAGGGGTGTTCTGATCATGTAAGCTATGGCATAAATTGATCCTATTGAGATATTATGAATAGTGAAAATAATCTTCTTGAGGTACTAAGAATGGTTGATAGGTAATTATGGAAAATAGTTGATTGATAAATATTTCATGAACAGTATCGATGATTGTAGCGAGGAATCTTCTTTCAAAGAAGAATTTCCCTAAATTGAGTTAAGTTGATCAGACGATTCAGTTTAAGAGTGATCAATGAAGAAACAAATTGGAAATGAATATGTAATGATTCGAAAGTGAGTATGGGATTCCTTTCCCTAACAGAGACTCCAACAGGAGAGGTTGAATATGTTATTGAAAAAGGGTATGTATTTTGTTTGATGTAAAGTATCCAACTATAAGAGTGGATTTTAAATTCGAGGTAACACTATTGCTAATAAGAGGAGAAAATAGGTCCACATTATAATCAGTGTAAATAGGTTTGGTAAATACTAATTGAATCTGAGGAATATGATACCAACACACAAAGTGAAGTATTCAAATAAAGTTAAATATGTAGAGGAACTTGTACGAATGAATAGGCATTGAATAAGTCGATGTGAATTGAAGGGAATCAGATGAGAAGAGAAAAATCATTAGGGAAAAGAAGTCAAGTGGAAAACCGAAAATGACATGAGATAATATTACCTTCATTGAAGAATTAGTCACTTAAGGAATTGCAAGAATTAATTATGGGCACAAGGAATTTTAGGTTATATCTGTTGGAGTTTTCAATGCCCCGACCGTATCATGAAGTAGAAAATTTAAGTGATCCAAGAAAAATCCGACCAATTAGTGATAATGACCATGGATGAGATCTTGAATGTATTCGAACAGTTAAGAAGAATAATTTTGAACATTTGAGGAAAATGTGTAAATTGGATGAATGAATGTAAGAAGAATTTTGAGGAACCATAATCTCAATGTTAATTATGCCATTTGGATTTGGAGATTATGCAATATATAATGAAGTTTCAAATCAAAGATTAAGATACAATCTGTTGTAACAGTATAAAGTGGTTTTTGGTATGCATGAGACAATTAAAGTATTATGAGTTGATTTTGATACATGGTTTAGAAGTGCTATGATGGCAATTGCTTTGAAGTCTTGGAGACATTTGATGTGCAGAGTCATTTTGGAAATGTACAGATTTTGTAAGTTTGAGGAAGTTATTGAGTTTGAAAGGAATGTACAGATGAGTGCTATATTGGTAAAGGTAGTGTGTAATCTGATACATTGAATAGACAAATTTATAATGGAATAGTACAAATTCAGATATTGAGGTTATCAAATCTAGTATAATAAAGAGCATAGGATTTGAGCAAAAATGAAGTACATATAGTCATTGAAGGTAAAGAGCAGTTTTACATGGAAAGTTCAGAAGAGTCCAAACTGAAGGTTGAGAATCTATGAATTTTATCAAGGAAATTGAAAATGAATATGGAATTTTGAGTCGAATCCGAAGAATGATAATACCGTATCCAAATATCAAGAAGTATGTGTACCGATAAAGATGATTGAGTAAAGAGATGTTAGAGGAGCGTAAACAACAACCTATGATATACATCCTAGTAGGAATACGTTGAGATAGAGTATGATGGTTAAGGAGGCAAAAGCAAATGACCACACTTGTGAGTTACTAAGTCCTGGCTATTGGAGACATGCTTAAAGGTTATATTTTTTAGGTTCATAAGAATATAAGATCTATGTACAACTTTGATTGACTTCAAACATAACAATCATTATCATAGTGATTTCATTAAAATACTGTATGAGGAGTTAGAGGGCAAAAAGAGATTCACTTTTGTATTGAGATGATTAAGGCCTAAAAATAGTTGAAGGCCAAAATTGATTGGAAAGGCTGTTGATAAGTGAAATTGATCAGTTTTAGAAATTAAGTGACTTCAGAAGATAAAGGAGTTAGTGGATCAACATCGAAGGTATGAAGTACAGGATGAAATGTTTATGAAAATATATCTTTTCCCAAAGTGTGTTTAGATTGAGTGCAAAATGTGCTTAGGTTAGGATAAGGAATCAACTAAGCTTGAATTGTATTGGTTCATATAAAGTTATTAAGAACCGAACCATTGACTTATGAGTTAGTATTATCAAAGAAGATGTCTTAGATTTGTAATGTGTTATATGTGAGTATGCTAAGAAATATTGATATGATATGATATTGGTGTTATCGACACAAAAGTGGAGAATTGTGAGTAATCTGAGATATATATATAATGAGGAATAAGTTAAGAGAGTGATTGATTAAATAAGTGATTGAAAGATCGAGTGAGTCTATTGACTACGGTCATTCGGAAGAAACTAGGCGAGCGAAGAAGTTACTTGTGAGATTGAGGAAAGCATAAGACATCATTTCCTCCATCTATTTGATCACTTAGGTAAGAATTTCGAGGACGAAATTCTTTAAGGAGAAGAGAAATGTTGGACCTCGTACTTTTCCTGAAAGTTAGAACTACTAAATAAGAAATTGTTAGTGATTAGTTATGAGTAAAGAAAAAAAAAAGAGAATTCTTGAATTTGAAATGATATACAAGATTTAGGTAGTGAATGTAGTAAGTTGATGATGAGTGTGTATATGTATGTATGTTTTGTTATTAATGTTCATGATCAACCATGGACTATAATTTGTTTATGGATGATATTGAGTTTGAATGAAAGTTGGGAAGAAAAAAAATAAAGAATGCAAAAAGGATGATATTATGGTATACTCTATTTCTCTTCATTGTGAATATATGTATATTTATATGAGTGTACTTGAATATGTGAGTGTTTAGAGATAATCAATAGAATGGTTTTTAAGTTGAAAAATAATTATAAGATGATGGTCTGAAGCGAGAAAGATTGAGTTTAAATGGAAGTTGAGAGGAAGAATAGTGATTGAGAATGAAAGTTGAAAATGCGGAAAAGTAACAGAGCAATGGATAGGTTGATTATGAATTCTGGGTTTTTGATAATTTTTGACTAAACTTGTATATTTTGGAGTAGTATGAATTTATGGTGAATGAGTTGATTGAAATGGAGTAGAAAAACTAGAAATAAAAGTTTGAAATGTTAGTTTTTGAAAAAATGAAGTCTGAAAATTTTGGGAATGAATAGTAGTGGAGAGTTGGATTTTTGATTGGAAAGTTCTATGAATTTTCTGGGTTGATCTAGAGAGTTTTTGGTAAAATTGTCTTCATGAAAGTTGTAACTTATCTTTCTAGATTTCCATTGATATGAAGTCTGAAATTTTTGGACAATGGAGTTGGAAGATATGATTATTAGAAGTTGTGATGCTGTTTAGGATGGAACTTTCAGGACAACCACATTGATTTGGAATTTGACCCTTATAGAGGCAAAAATTATTTTCAAGTTCTTCATAAAGGTTGTAGATGATCTTTCCAGCTTTTCAACGATATAAAGTTTGTAAATTTTGGGTATCGGAGTTGAGATAAGGAAAGATTTGGAAACAAAAATGATAGTGATCTGGATAATATTCACTGAATATGCTTCATTCTTTTAGCCATAACGTTTTATTTAGTTGTCTAAGTGAGATGATACTTAGTTATGATTAGTCTAGAGATATATGGCTACATTTCATATGAAGACATCGAATTTCAATTCTATCTCTAAGAGTCTCAAAATTTCATGAACTTATGAAGTTGGTCCAGTACGTCAGTGTGTGAATGGAAATTTTTTCTTTGAATTTTAGGTGAAAATTTGGAATTAATATAAATAGAGTTTTGCAAAGTTATCTTCTGGAAAGTTGTATATCTTTCTTTTATCTTTCCAACGGTATATAGTATAGAAATTTTGGACATCAGAGTCAAAGGTTATGATCTATATAAGTGGAGACGTTCTGGGGAAAGAAATGAGACGCAAGGAAATGAGACGCAAGGAAATGAGACGCAAGAAAATGAGATGCAAAAAATGAGACGCAAGGAAATGAGACGCAAGAAATGAGACGCAAGAAAAGAGACGCAAGAAAATGAGACGCAAGAAATGAGAGGCAAGAAAATGAGACGCAAGAAGTGAGACGCAAGGGAATGAGACACTGGGAAATGAGACGCAAGAAAATGAGATGGAAGGAAAGTGAGACAATGGAGAAGTCAAAAGACATAATTGGTCTTTGAGGTCTTCATAAAAGTTGTAGATCTTGAAGTCATATTTCTATTAATCTAAATAACACTTGAATCTGATTTGTTTACAGAAAGTTATGACCATTTTTCCAATTCATCTCATGACGTCAACATCTTCTTAGTTTGGCCAGAACATCTTCTGGTCCAAATTGGATCCTCTAGATGATAGAATTGGTCTTTGAGGTCTTCATGAGAGTTGTAGATCTTGAATTCCTCTTTATATTAATTTAAAAAACACTTGAATTCGAGTTCTTTATAGAAAGTTATGACCATTTTTCCAATTCATCTTAGGTTGACTTTCTGTTTCATCTTAATTTGACCAGAACATCTTCTGATCCAAATTTTACCCTTTATATGATAAAATTGTTCTCTAAGGTCTGCATGAGAGTTGTATCTATTGAATTCATTTTCAACCATATAAAGAACACCCTAATCCGATATCTGTAGGAAACGTTATGGTAATTTTCCCAACCTTGTATTGTCTAATGACGTCACTTCGTCTCAAAATGACGTCATATCTTCTGTTCTATTTTTTACTCTTCAGATGATCGAATTTGTCTCCAAAGCCTTCATAAGAGTTGTAGATATTGAAGTCTTATTTTGAACCATATAAGTAAAACATCAATTAGAAATTCCTAAAGAAAGTTATGTTAAGTTTCCCAAGATAGGTTTGATATGATTAAGGACCAAGTCATGTTTGATTCATTGGAAATAACTTCTTCTATAAACACCCGAATGATTTGATTCATGAACCATTGAATTTGTAAGACATTGTTATATATCTTTGCAAAAAATAATATCCATCTGAAGTGAAGTGAGAAAGATTAAGTGGAAAACGTGAGACGGGTACAGTGAGTGTACTCTTAAATAGTATGAACTGGTGTTTTTTACTGAACATACTTCAATATTTTGAATATATATGGAAATATAGAATTCCAAATGAGATGATTTCTGATTTGGGGTAAACTAGAGACATGTAACTACAGATGGTATGAAGAAATTGGAATCTAATTCAGTCTCTAAGATGTTCAAAGTTCAGATAGAAGTTGTGCATAGTATACCGTTATGGACAATAGCAGTCTAAAAATGTTTGAAGTGTATCTTTTGAATGACTAAACTAAATTGAATGATTTTAGTGTCCTTAGAAACGTAAGACAATGGAGAAGACAAGAGTCTTCTAGAATAAAGCTACTATGTTAGAACATTTAAGGGTGTTTTTGGCAAGACACTTATGTATAAAAGACATAAGGCATAAATGTAAGGGCAAATAGGACAATTCTCAATCATTAAGGGCATAACTGGAAGAAGAAGTGTTGTCTTGCCTATAAATGAAGAAGAAAAACGTGAATGGAAGGAGAAGCAGAAGAGAATAACAAAAAAGAGTAAGAAATAGAAAGAGAGTTTGGTGGTTTGAGAGAAAAGAAGAGAGTTGAGCTAGGGTTTCAATTTCCCTAGCCTGTAAGAGAGATTTTGAGGTTGTTCAAGAAAGGAAAAAAGAAGAAGAGAAGAGCTTCCCTTTGATTTAAGAATCCCTTCATTTTGTGAAGAATGAAGGGATCAAAAAGACAAGAGGAACAAGAGAAAAGGCATGTTTGAACAAGGCTATAAGTAAGGAAATCAGGTGGGTACATGTTTATAATAGAGTAAATAAGTCACTACTGTTTTTCCTTAAAACAAAGAAGTTTACTAATTTTAATTGCATCTTAAGTGTTACATCCTTTGCTTTTCCTTAATTTTTCAAGTCTACTATATGTTTGCTATATGAACTGTGTAATGATTTATAAAGAGATTTTTCAAGTAATTTCTGAAAAGAATAGAAATTTATGAAATCCAGTTTTGAAAGCGCATATGAAATATTGTATGTTCATGAAAATCAAATTTTCAAGAAGTGTCATTTTGGGCAACACAAGATTACAAGTTTTGAAATATATGTGTTATGTGGGTTTGTGGCGATCCCTCAAGAACCGTCACGTTCATGTTAACCCAAGTTTAAGGCTTTTTCTGCCTACCCACTAGTGGCACGGAACTCCTTCAAGAACTCCCTCAAGTTTACGACTACACAGGACCATTATATGGGAATGTTTAGTGCATCATGCTTTGGATCCTCCCAAACCATGCTGATATGCTTATGTACTTATGATATGTTTGACATGATAGATGCATATATGAGTTATACTATTGTAAATTTTTGATAAGTAAAGAATTTCATGAAACGAGTGTTGGATGAGTTTAATTACGAAATTTCTATGGTTTCAAATGGCAATGAGTTCTGAAAAAAGGTTTTACTTATCTTCTTTTTATTATAAATTGTCACCCACGTGCTTTCAAGCTCACCCCCTTCCTGTCCCCACCTTCAAGTGATGAGGAAGAGATCGAGTGATCAAGAGTATAAGGATGTTACTTCAAATTCTGCATATCTTGGAGTTTAAGTTATCTTTGTATAATCCAAGGATTAGTCACATTTCAAGAATTTGTAGTTCGTACAACTTTTGTAGTTGGAGATTTCGGATTATGTGGTAATATGACTTGAAAAGCCATTATAGGTTTGTAAAACTCTTTTTATTTTAAGGGTATTGAAATGTAAATAATGAAAATTTATTTGTATGTAATCTATTAAAGAGTATGATGAAGTAAAGGTACGCGCAAACAAGTCTTATGATATCCGCAAGAGGTTGGGTTTTGAAAAAGAGTTCCAATATGTTCATTTGTTCTTCAAGCGCCTTCATCCCTAGAAATTGGCCAATAAAATAGCCTACTAAATAGAATCTAAAATGCTAATCAACTGTAAAACCATCTGCCTCTTCAAACACAACTTCATCGCTAACCTCCAAGAACCCCAAAGACATGCCTTTGTTAAACTCCTTGTTATCTCTAAACAGACTGGCGTAGGAAGGTTTAGAATTTCCACCCTCGCGCCCACTAGTAACTTGCTTCACATTCTGCTCGACTTGGCCCCGAGAAGCAAGTATGTCACTAACCTAAACAAATATAGACTGATCCGCACTAAAGTCACTGTCACTGAGTGCTATGCTTTGTTGGGGCAAATTATCAAACAGATTATGTGCAAACTATTCCATAGAGTTTCCCAATAGTGTCTATGCCAGATTTTTCCCCAACCCATTCTTAGACATCTCCTCCTTCGACACTTCAACAATATCTTTACTCCCCAACTTGATATCCTCTTCAGTCGTGGATGCTACATCATCCCCCAGCTGAGGAGGCAAGGTAGTAACACACTTGGAGTTCGGGAGTGAGGACGTACCTGGGGGGTTGCTTCTGCGAGCCGACCTGAACATGGTGTGATTTTCT
>JANJEY010143536.1:0-13055 GCA_024703695.1 Erythroxylum cataractarum
ATCAATTCATAAACACTGTTCATGAATATCAAATTAATGAAATATGCCTTTCTTTATTTATTCATAAAGTCTGCACATGACTTTGAATAAAACGCGCTAAAGGGGATTGCCTTTAGGGCACAATTAAATAGTACCGTCCTTGTATAAGTCGACTTACCCAATGTACAAGTCGACTTATCGGTGCTGAATGCGTGTAAGTCGACTTACTGAAGTGTACAAGTCGACTTACACTTACAGTTAATACTTTTGCTTCTTCATGTAATGCTTTGGCTGGAACGGAATGAATGCGTTCCATATCAATTGATTTTCCCAAAGTAGTTAACTTTGAGACTGGTGCTGCTGGTGTTTGGAGTACTGTTTTGTATTGTGGACGAAGTGATGGGTGCTGAAATTCCAGATAGGATTTTTCAGCTTCTGCTTTTGTTGAGAAACTCCTATGAATAATACTACTTTTTCCTGTAATATGAATAGCTGCTTTGTGCCATTGATCATATATTCCTGCAAAAGGGCCATTATAAATGACATAATGCTTGGATTCTTGATGGTCAACGACCTTCTGTGGTACTGATGCTATGGTAATAGAGGGTTTCACGGGAAGTGAAACTGATGCTTTAGGTATTGTAGATACTTGGGTTTCAGGAACCCTGGAAGGTGTTGGGGTTTCTTTTGGAAGTGAAAGTTTTTCAGGTTCTGGTACTTTGAGAGTGATGCTTGAAACAGGGTTTATCCTAGATACTGATGCTTTTGTAGTAGATATTTGCTCCTTGGGTTTTAACATAAGGAGTGTTTGCTTTAATCTTTCGAGATCCTTATTGATTGCTTCTTGCTGAACTTGAATGTTCATACTCTGGAGGTGTAATTCTGTTAATTCTGCTTCTTTTAATGCAATGGTCTTTTCCAGTTGTGCTGTTAATTCTTCCATTCTCTGGTTAATATATCTGCAAGAAAATTATTAGCAGACTTAATATAATGAATAGTAAATTGATACTGACCTAACTCCAGCTGCCATCGGATGAGTCGTCCTTGATTATAATTAGTGCTTGTAGTAATTTGGTACTTAATGAACCCACATAAATACTGAGAATCAGTATGAATAGTGAATTTCACTGGTAGTAGATCTATGCGCCATTTTCTCAATGTCTTGAGACAGGCTAGTACTTCTTTTTCATAAATGGGATAATTTAATTCCGAGGAATTAAATGTTCCATTTATGTACTTACAAAGATAGTGCTTTTTGTGCTTAGGGGGTTTTGCCAAAAGGCAACCTGCCCATGTATCATTGCTTGCGTCCAGTTGGACTAGTAATTCATCTTCTTTTTGGTAATTATAGAGTTTAGGAAGATCCTTACATAGGGTTTTTAATCACTGCACTGCTTCGGTATCTTGGATATTCCACTGCCATTGTTGGTTGATGCTGCATTTTTTCTGTAAAAGTCGTCTTTCTTTTGCTAAATCCTTAAGAAATCCTTGATCAGTATAATTTAATAATCCTAAGAATTGTTGAACTTGTCTTCTATTAGACAACTGATTAGGAAATTCTTGTAGTTTTTGTAAAATATTAGGTTGTAATTGTAAATAACCATGATGATTAAATTGGATACCTAAATATTCAATAGTTGGCTGAGCTATTTTTGCTTTTCGTTTACTTAATATTAATCCTTTGTCTTTACATCTTTGTAATACAATTTTAACTTTCTTTAAATGATCTAATTTATCCTGATTTGAATAAATAATAATATCATCTATATAAACGAAAGAAAATTCTTCTAATCCTTGAAGATTATTATCCATAAACCGTTGATAAATACTATGTGCTTGTTTTAATCCAAGAGGTAAAACATTCCATTGATAGTGTTTTTGAGGAGGACAAGTAAATGCTGTTAATGCTTTTGTGTTGTTATGTAATCGTAATTGCCAATAACCTGATTTAGCATCTAATGTTGTAAACCAGATATGACCTTTGAGTTTGTTGATAATATAATCTTTTCTAGGTAATTTATATGCATCTCCTATGGTTGCTTCATTTAATTTGCGATAATTTATGACCATTCCTCGTTTCTTTTCGGCTGAATTGTTAACATAAAAAGCTGGTGCTGAATGTTTACTTGTACTGTGACTAATTAATCCTTTCTCGAGTAATTCTTTGCATTCCTGGGTAAATTCTTTTACATCTAAAGGAGTATAAGGTATATTATTTTTAATATTAACTTCTTGTAAGGGATCTTTCAATCTGATTTCAATAAGTTCGGTATTCTGATTCTTTTGTGGATCTAGAGGATTTTCACAACATACTTGATCTAAAAGGGTGTCTACTTCTAGTTGTAGGGATGTATTATTAAGTAGATAAAAATGTAGAAGGTTAATTTTTTCATTAACTAATTTTAATTTTTGATAGTATGAATTATGATATATAGGGATTCTTAATATTATCGATTTTTGATTAATTTCTTTAATAACCGGTGTTCGAAGAGTAATATAATGTAGATATTGACAAAAAGGATGGTATAATTTTAAAAAATTATTTCCTATAATAAATGGTAATCCTGATTCTTTTTGATATATAGAAGGAATTATAAACGTATATTTTTCAATAATAATAGTATTATAATAACTAACATACCAAATGGAATTAAAACTTCCATCAGCAATTTTTACTTGTAATGGTTTTTGTAGTTTTTGCCATTTTAATTGTAATTGTTTTGAAGCTATACAAATGGTAGCTCCAGTATCTATATAAGCATTTATTTTAATATTAATTTTCAGAACTTGTACTTGAATAAATGTTGAATTGGAGTTCTGTGTCTGATTCAGAGGTTTGACTAATTGATTCATTTTCTGAGCTGTAAATATATAAGGAAATATCTGTATCATAATCAGATTCAATTGGTTCTAATTGATAATTCAGGGCGGAGTTTAATATTTGTACTTTTTCATTATATTGTTTATCTTTTCGTTTAGGACATTCATTTGCATAATGTCCAATTTCTTTACATAGCCAACATTTACAATCTTTTTTCTTTTGAGGACAATATTTTTTATTTTGATTTCGTCTTCTATTTCTAGAATTATATTTATATCGGCGAAAATATTTTGGAAATCTTTTAGGTTGATGGGGTTGTGGTTTATATCTTTTCCATTTATATTTTTTAAAATAAGATTTTTTATATCTAGGATTAAAACGTTTTTTCTTATATTTATCCTTATGTTTAGGTTGTCTACAACCATATTGTTGAGGTACTTCTGCATTTTGATCGCAACATAAATTAAAATGTTGATGCTTTAATGTTTGTTTTAGTTTTGATTCTAAACAAAAATCTATTAATAATTCTTTTGTAACTAATATAGCTCCACCTAAATTGTGGGCTACTTGTTGTTTTTCTATTTTTTCATAAAATTGTTGTTGTACTTTTACATTAAAAGGATAAGGTAATTTCTGAATAAATATGTGTATATACATTTCTTGTTCTATCCTGGGTAATTTATAATATTGTTTCTGAAATTCACATATGAATGTATCTAAATAATAAATATCACATAATTGCATATTATTGAGATGTCTTAATGCTTTTAATCTATTTGCTTTATCTCTGTCTGCTTTATGAAATATTACGTCTTGTCCAAAGAATTCTTTATAAATTTCATCTCCGATAACTTCAAAGGTATCTTCATCTTGTGTTTTACTAATATAATGAGGTGTATTTTGTAATGCTTGAGCGTTTTCAATAAGAAAATCTTGAACATTTCCTGAAGTTTTATAAGCTACAAAATTCCATAAGGAATCTTTGTTGTCTGGTCTATCGCCAAATAGTTTTTCTATTTGAATAATTAGTTGTAATCTTGAATACCATTCGAAAAATAAATCTTCAGCATTGGTTGTACAGTTAAGATTTAGAACACTATCTGGTCCTAATTTTGTAATTTTAGGTTTATATTCGGAAGGATATTTTCGAATTTTTGATCCTTTGTAATAATAGCCTTTTTTATTTAAAAATTCTTCGGGATGATCTTCATGAAGCCATGAGTAATTTGTTGGTTGAAAATCTGTTTTACGTTTATCACCTGTTAATTTTTGTTTTAACTTTATATCTTGAGCATTACTACTTTCGGGTTTTTCATCTTTATCCATATAAAATTCTTGATATGATTCATAACCAAGAATAATTTCGTCTTTATGATCTTTATCAAAGATAGGACATAATTGATGTTCGTCAGTTAGAGGAGTAAGATGTAATTTTTGAACTAAATCTGTTACTTCTAATAATTGAGCTTGTATATTCTTTTCGATATCTTCAATGGGTTGGTCATTCATGTTCGTTTTCTGGGTAATTTTTTAATCCTAAGCTCTGATACCATTTTTGGGGGCTTATCACTTTCTTGTATTTTTTGATTAACTTGTTGTATTAATGCTACAATTTCTATTTGTGTATGAATTAAAGCTTCTAACTTTTTTTCTAACAATTCTTGTGTTTGTACAATTGTATCTATTTGTTGTGTAAGATTTGTTAATGCTGTTAACGAAGTCATAATTTTTGAATTAGATAAGTAGATAATGTTGAAAGTTGATTTTGAATTTCATCTAATTTTTTATTTGGATTTTGGTTAGGTTCAGTGATTCTAATTGGTCTTTCGATATAAAAGGGTCGTTGATGTCTTGCTGATGCTGATCTAAGAAGGGGAATATTATTAGACGTTGATTCTGAAAAAGAGTGTCTTCTTTCGATTAAAGATGGAGGTAAAGAAAAAGGTTGTTGTATTGCAGGAAGAGGTTGTATTTTAGGTAGAATTTTGATTCCTACTTTAGCTACTTCTTGAAATAATTGATCTAAATAAATTTGTTCTGTATGTTTAAAGTCGATACTATGATGTGAATTGGATAATGCATAACTAATTTGATAGGTTAAAGAAAAAGGGTATTGGCCTTCAGTCATAGGATTACTTCTGTAGAATTTGTAGGCAATAGTAATAACTTTGTCTAATTCGGATGATATTAATGGAATACCTAATTTTAACCGAGTATTAAATTTTATTTTGCCATATTGTAGATTTCCATTCATCATTCCTAATACTTGATCATTCAGATTGTTCATTCTTTCATCTAATATTGCCATTCTAATGGGAGTGTCAATTCCTTCTTGAAAAGTAGATTTTAACAGTATTTGTATAGTGGATAAATGAATATAGCCAATTTTCTTACGTTTAGGTTCTGATATTAATTGTAGTTGTCTGTTAATTTGTTCTGGATCAATTAGACTAATTCGTAAATTTCCGTGACATTGATCGATCCTAATAGGTGTTTCTTGAATAATTTTTCCAAAATAAATTACGTTTTGTCTATTAAAAATTTGTTTAATTGTTGATTTATGAATATCTTGTCCTTTCTTTAAATCCAATTGAGCTTTAGCAATCTGTTTTTTCTTGTCTTGATTAATTAAGGTAGAAACTTTAAACGTTCCTAATGATTCTGTTAATTCTAAATTATCTACATCTAAGATTGTTGATGAGGTCATAATATATTAGGATGATAGGGATGATAAGAATAATGATCAGTTTGAATGTGTTCTAATTGTTCTAATTGAGTAGTATAGTGTTGATGTAATCTTTGTACGACTGATAAATGTTCAATATATGGTCTTTGTCCTATACGATTAATACCTACAAATACAAGATAATTTATACGATTTTCATTGTATTGAATATGATCTTGATAATGATTGATAGCTAGTTGTGTATATTGTATTCGTTCTTGTAAATCAGTACAAATGGGACAATTCATCTTAATAGTCTTCGGGAAAAGTACTACAGTCTAAATCATCTAAATCGTAGTTGATATCTTCATCTATATTATCATAATCGGTGCTTGTTATGTCTGTATTTGTTGCAATATCTTCTTCGAATTCTTCTGAACAATATAGTTGTGCTAATAAGGTTGATTCTTCCTCAGGATGAGGTGAGAAATCAAAAATAATATCTCTATCGTCTAATCGGACTATATAACCAACATTAGTATCTAATTGAAATATTGTACTCCATAAATAATCAAGAGTAATATCAATAAATTGAAAACTAATAGCAAAAAATTGAGCAATAACTTCAGATGGAATAAATAACATACTTGCAAAAATAAAGAAAAATAAAGGTTGTGCTTGAAACAGAGTAAAAGCATAAATATATAATTGATCAATAATTGTATATAAACAATAATTAAAGAAATAAGAGGAGTCAAATGTCATGCTATGGATGCAAATGTTTAATCAATGAGTAAATCCATATTCTGCTGTAATTCTTGTTGATCTGCTTTTACTGAATTATAAATATATATTGTTTGATCTAATAAAATGGTTGCATTCATAAATAGTTGAGAACATTGATTTTCTTCAGCTAATCTTATATGATCTTTGTATAACCGAATAAATTTGAGTTGTTCTGTTTCAATTTCTAAATAAAACTAGATTCTTTGCTTAAGAGATCGTCGATAGTCAAAATAAGCCATTTATTTATTAGATAATAAGAAGGGATAATTTGGATACAAAATAATTGCGTGCTATAGTACATTTATTAATACAGTATTCTAAATACTGAATTAATTCTGCAGATTCATTCATCATTACTTTGGCTGTGTTGAGAACTTCTTGTGCTTCCTCATAGAGTGAATGATTGATATCCTTTTGTAAATTTCGATCTTGAAAAATATCATGAGCTTTCTTATTTCGTGCAATAGTTTTGATTTTAAGTGCTTCATATTCTTCTTTTTGCGACTCTAATGATCTTATACGTTGCTTGAGTGCTCGTTTGATATGAAAATAAGCCATGCTGAAATTAAAACCTTGTAAGTCGAGAAAATAGTTTAAAGATGATAATACTAAACTGAATAATTTTAAGAATGCCAATGATAATATAACATATAATAGCATGAATTATAGCGATAATGAGATAAAATAAGACAATAATAATTTGGTCATAGAAAATCATAATAAAGCTAGAAATAATTGAAGAAGAAAATAGAGGATGATAATGATAATGATTATGCTTATGATAATAATGTGACAATAAGAAATCATAAACAACTCTAACCTGTTCTTTCTCAAAACTCGCTTGAACGTCACTCTGAGACTGATGCGAAGAGAGAAGATAGAGAGAGTAATTTATGAAAATCTTGCTGTGTCTCTTACAGACACCCAAGCTATGTATTTATAATAACGAAAGGGAATAAAACGTACAGACATGATACAACATAAAGAAAAGAACTAATAATAATAAGGATAATAATAATAATAATAATAATAATAATAATAATAATAATCAGTTTAAAATTTATAATAAATAATAATAATAATAAGAACAATAATTAATAATAATTAATAATAATAATAATAATATTATTATTATTATTAAGAAGTTTAAATAATAATAATAATAATAATAATAATAATAATAATAACAACAACAATAATTAATAATAATAGGTTTAAAACTTATAAATAATAATAATAATAATAATAATAACAATAATTAATAATAATAATAATAAGATAATTAATTTCGTATAATAAAATTAAATAATAATAATAATAAGATAATTAATTTCATATAATAACATTAATAATAAAATTAACAATAATAATAATAAGATAATTAATTTCATATAATAACATTAATAATAAAATTAATAATAATAATAATAAGATAATTAATTTCGTATAATAATAATAATAATAATGATGATGATAATAATAATAATATTAAGGGTAATAATAATAATAATAAGTTTAAAATTTATAATAAATAATAATAATAATAATAACAATAATTAATTAATAATAATAATAATAATAATAAATTATTATTATTATTATTATTATTATTATTAAGAAGTTATAAATTTTAAAACTTAATAATAATAATAATACTAATAATAATAATAATAATACTCAAATACCCTGAAGAATATAAACCCAAAATTTCCAAATTAGGATCTGATAGTATATTAAATCTTGATTGTACCACTAATGTCGAAGAAATATTTCAAGAATGGTTTGCGAAAATATTATTATTATTACAAATAGAAAATCCCTTTGGCAATCGACCTGATAATAAGGATTCTCTTTTTAATTTTGTTATTTATAAAACCTTTGGAATAGTACAAGATTTTTTACGTGACAATGCTCAAGCATTACAAAACACACCTCATTATCTTAGTCAAGTCACTGATGATGATCGATTTGATATCATTGGAGAAGAAATATATAAGGAATTCTTTGAAAAAGATATTATCTTTCATCAAGCAGATATTCTTAAAACAAAACGATTAAAAGCATTAAGACATTTAAATAACTTAATGATTTGTGATATCTATTATTTATAAGCTTTTATTTGTGAATTTAAAAAACATTATTATAAATTACCCCGAGTTGAACAAGAAATGTATATTAATATCTTTATTCAAAAGTTACCATATCCTTTTAATATCAAAGTTCAACAACAATTTTATGAACGAATAGAAAATCATACAATCGCTCATAATTTAGGAGGAGCAATATTAGTAACCCGAGAATTATTAGTCGACTTTTGTTTAGAAGCACAATTAAAAAGAACATTAAAACATAAAAATTTAAAATTATGTTGTGATCAGAATGCAGAAGTACCCCAACAATATGGCTGTAATAAAAACTTTTCCACCTATAGGAAGAAAAAGACAATATTTAAACTCAGATATAAGAAGAATTATTCACGCAAGTATAAATGGAAGAGATACCGACCACAACGATATCAACCCAAAACATATCCAAAATATTTTAGAAGATATAAATATACTCCAAAATACAAGAAAAAACAACAATTTTGTCCTAAAAAGAAAAAAGATTGTAAATGTTGGCTATGTAAAGAAGAAGGTCATTATGCAAATGAATGTCCTAAAAAGAAAGATAAACAATATAATAACAAAGTACAAATTTTACATTCAGCCTTAAAACATCAATTAGAACCAATTGAATCAGATTACAATACTGATACTTCCCTTTATATCTATGAATCTGAATCTTCATCACATGAATCAAATATCCAAAACTCTGAATCAAACTCTGAATTCCAATTCGACTTTTATTCAAGTAATAGTTTAGACAACGAAAACTAAAGTACATGCCTATATAGATACATGAGCTACTATTTGTATAGCATCAAAACAATTAGCATTAAAATGGAAAAGATTGAATCAACCATTACAAGTAAAAATTGATGATGGAAGTTTTAATTCCATATGGTATGTTAGTTATTATAATACTATCATTATTGAAAATTACACTTTTATAGTGCCCTTTATTTATCAAAAAGAATATGGATTACCATTAATTATTGGAAATAATTTCCTCAAATTATATAATCCTTTCTGTCAATATTTACATTATATTACTTTACGAACACCCTATATTAAGAAAATTAATCAAAAGTCTATTATTTTAAGAATCCCTATCTATCATACTTCTTATTATCAACAATTAAAATTCGTCAACGAAAAACTTAACATACTACATTTTATTTATTAAATAATACAACTATACAATTAGAAGTGGATACTCTGTTAGATCAAGTATGTAGTGAAAACCCACTAGATCCACAAAAGAATCACAATACAGAACTTATTGAAATCAAATTAAAGAATCCTCTTCAAGAAATCAATATCAAAAACAATATACCTTACACTCCAGGCCACATGCCTGGCGCCGTCCCGGCGCCGCCGCCATGGAGAGGTGGCCGCACCTTCGCTCAGGCGTTATCTGGCTCGAAACCCCCCTGCTCCATTCTTCGTCCTCTTGCCGATGTAGATCTGGTTTCCAAATCGAAGCTGCTGAAAGGGGAACCTACTTTCTTCTTGACACCAGACGAGCAAGACCACTTATTGGCACCATTCAGACTTTCGCTCGTGGGCAAATTCACAAAAGGGATCCCTAAACTGGATTTTCTACGCTCAGCTTTCAATCGGATTGGGTTTCTTGGTGCTTTTACCATAGGACTGATCGATTTCCGACACGTCCTAATTAATTTTGACCTTGAAGAAGATTTCCATAGATGTTGGCTGTGCACAATCTGGACCTTTGATTCACACATCATGCGTGTGTTCAAATGGTCCCCTGATTTCCATCCCAACCAGGAATCGTCAATCGTCCCCATCTGGGTTTCTTTTCAAGGTCTCCCTGTCTATGGCTTTCACGAACAATACTTGAAGCGGATGACTGAACCGATTGGGACTTTGTTGAAAATTGACGCTCCTACGCTGAATCTCTCGTGACCATCGGTGGCTCGGGTCTGTTTAGAAATTGATCTCCTGAAGGATTTGCCTACACGTTTTCGTTTGGGTACGGAATCCAAACCATTTTTCCAATCGGTTGTATATGAAGATCTCCCAGCTTTCTGTCTTCACTGTCATAAAGTCGGCCATGACCAGAACCTTTGCCGCCAGTTGCAACCAGGCAAGACTGTAGATCCCCCACCTAAATCGCTGCCTCTCACTCCCGGTGTTCCCCCCGCACCGAAAATTTGGAAACCAAAAGCGCCTCTACCAACCTCCTCTGGCTTCCCGCCCGCGGAGCAGAACACCCCTGTTCTCAATACCTCCTCCTCTGCTCCGATTTCTTTACCCCCAGTGCAAACGGCTGTAGATGTTCCGATTACTTCTCCTTTGCTGGTTCCTAATCCACTGCAAACTATTGATTTGGATTTCCCCCCTTCGAAGGACTCACCCTCTGCTGCACCCCAACTTTCATCAAAGTTTAACATTCTCTCTCATCTTCCAGATGACGATGATGACCCAGTCTGCCCACCCTTACTGCCAGTACTGTCTCAACCGAATGGGTCGCCTGCTCCAACCCCTCATTTCACATCTCTGCCTCGCGAATCCGATCTGCACCCTTCCTCGACTGTTTTACCTACTTTGCAATCTATTGAGGCACTCATACCTTCGCTCCAGCGGCCTACAGAATATCAGGGAGCTTTGTTACCCTCTCCGCCTCTGGCCGCTCCTCACGCCCCTATTAATGAGGAATTAAATTGTGATCATCTGCCTGCAGATCTGACTCTGCCATCTCAACATGCGGTTATGCCTATCTCACACTCTGATGTTTTTGATGATGTTCCTCTGCCTGCCTATCGCGATGACTCGACACTAGGCCTGGTCTCCGATCAGCTTTTACTTGTCCTGCCCCAGAATGATGATATACAGCATACTCGTCGACGCGGTCGGCCTTTGGGCTCCAAAAACAAAATTCTTATTGTGAATGAGACATCTCTTCATCGGTCCAGGCGAGCTCCTACTGGTAACTGTTCCACATTTCCCCAATGATCAGTAACCTAACATGGAACATTTGGGGCGTGGCCAACAAACCAACACGTCGACGTTTAAAACATCTGGTTGCCTTGCATAAAGTGACGGCTGTTTTCTTATTAGAACCAATGGCAAATTCATCAGTTCTGTCTGCAATTTCGAGAACTCTGCACTTTCCATCCACTTTTGTCTCACTCACGAATAAAATCTGGGCTTTATTTTCAGCTGATTATACGGTGGATAACTTGGGTGGCGATGAACAAGTTCTACACTTACGGGTTAACCATAATACACATCCTGCTCCATTCATTGTTTCTATTGTTTATGCTAAGTCTACTCGTCGAGAAAGACAGGCATTATGGGCCAATCTGCTTGCCTTTCAGCATTTGCATCCTGCTACTCCTTGGACAATCACAGGTGATTTTAATGTTATTCGCTCTATGGAGGAATATCAGGGACAAGCTACACCTGAATTATCTTCGATTGATGATTTTAATGAATTCATAGTTGAATGTGGACTAGAAGAGCGTCCTACTCAGGGTTGTGAGTTTACATGGTTTGGAATTCGATCTAACGGACCAGTGCTGAAGAAATTGGACCGTTGTCTCTTCTCCCCTGCATGGCTTGACCGCTTTCCAGTGGCCACCGTTCATAACTTAAGTCGAATTCAATCTGATCACTCTCCTATTTTACATCGATTTGATATGGCTATTGACTCCACACCTCGAATCTTTCACTTCCAGAGGATGTGGCTTCATCTCTCCAGTTTTTATGATGTAGTTCAGGAGCATTAGGGAGCTCCAGTTGACAGTTTTGGAATGTTGAGATTCTCTTTAAAACTCAGACGATTGAAAGAGGAACTGAAAATTTGAAATAAGTTACAATTTGGAGATGTTTTTCAGAACTTACAAGATTCCGAAGACTTGGTTTTACACTATGAAACGACTTATGAACAATTGCCTTCCCCAGATACCCTAGCTGAACTAAACAAAGCAAAGGCGAATTTGATTATGAGAGAACGGGAACATGATGATTTTCTACTCCAAAAATCGCGAATCCGTTGGTGCAAAGAGGGTGATACAAATAGTAATTTTTTTCATGCTTCCTTACGTGAAAAAAGATCGTCTCTAGGGGTCCATTCCATAAGGGCAGCTGATGGCAGGTGGCTCGATTCTCCTTCTGAAATTTCAACTGAGGCCATCGATTTCTTCCAATCATTGCTATGTCAAGACTCGGACATGGACGAAACTTCGACAGCTCGTCTGCTCGATTTCATCCCTTCACTGGTTGATGAGGCGGATAATGCATCTTTGATGAGGGTGCCAACTTATGATGAAGTAAAAGACGCGGTAATGAGTCTCTCCTCTCATAGTGCACCTGGCATTGATGGATTTTGTGGTTCCTTCTATCACAATTGTTGGTCTATTATCAAGGATGATCTCTTCAATGCTTGTGTTGAGTTTATGTCGGGAATTCCGCTTCCGAGAGCCATCGCAAGTGTACTCATTATACCTCTTCCAAAAAAGCAACATGTAACCTCTTTTGCAGACTTCCGGCCAATTAGTTTATGCAATTTTATTGGCAAGATCTTCACCAAACTCATGACGGAACGACTCAAACCAATTTTGGCAAAGTTGATCTCTCCGGTACAGTCGGGTTTCCTAGCAGGGCGAGATATTGTCGACAATATACTGTTGGCCCAGGACCTAACACGCTTCTTAGACTACCCGGCGAGGGGTGG
>JANJEY010143547.1:0-13053 GCA_024703695.1 Erythroxylum cataractarum
GTGCGTTGAGCTTAAAGCTCTGAATACGGTGGCTGCACCGGTCACAACTGTCAATTATCTGATCATGCATAATGGCATGAATGCACATGTTCCATACACAGCAACTGTGTCATAATCTATCACCCTATATCCAATTTCACGTATAACCAATTCTATTTCAATTATGCACAATTAACACTTCTATCACATATTTCCAATATTTCGAACACCTGTGGTCCGAAATCAATCAGAACAAACACACAAAATCCTCCCTTTTTCTCCACATGGCATAAGTGCATAAAATTAAACACATATAGGTTGAGAAACCAACTAGGTTACTCACCTCTGACTTCCGAGCTACTGCAGGGAAGTCTCACCTACGTCGGACGATCGACGATCCACTTGAGCCTCTATAACAATCATAATATAAATAACATTACTAATTGTATCAATTTCAATACTCAATAATGCATACGTGTCAATGAATTTCATACTACACATGTTATGACATTCCCGATCCTATTCCCGAATCTTTCCAATTCAACTCTTTATTACTCAAATTCATAGCAATTCCTAATACCATAATTCAATTGACCAGACTCCGAACTCTCTAAAGGCAAAATCCAAATCTTAGGAATTATCTTTAATTTGAAATCAAATTCACTATTCGACTTCGATCTGATTTTGAGAACCACCGAAATAAATTCCGAAACTCCATCTTCTAAATTCAAAATTCTTAGTCTCTAAAACAAGATAAATCAATCATTAACCAATCCATTTAGAATTTAACCTCAAAATTATTAATTAAAACAAAACACTTCAATTTCAGACAATTAGGGTCCTCGCCGCGATGCACTCTTTTCTTCTCCCACGGTGAAAAATCATTTGCTCGTCACGACGTGCGCTACTGCTCGTCGTGACGTGCGGACAAAACTGGCTCGTCGCGACGCAGAGTTAATTGTTCATCGCGACGTCCAACTCTCCGCTCGTCGCAACGTTTAATTAATTACACGTCGCGACGTGCGGACTCTGGCTCATCTTCTCCGATTCTCCTTTTCCAATTCTCTCTCTAAATTTCATCCAAAACTCAACCTATCCCTTTACAAACACTCCAAGTCAACTCCATACACTAAACACAACTCATATTTAACCTCAAATCCATCAAAAATCTATTACATCTCAAATACCCAAATAAAATCAACAAAATTCTCAAACCCTATATCATCCGAAACTTATGACTTTCTAAACAATTAATAACTTAATTCAATGATCAAATCAAATTATCCATACTTAAGAGAACAATAACTTACTTGATTTTAACCCTTGCAAAGCTTCAAAACACTTGAGACACTCCAATTTCCAAGCTTAAGCACATCTACAGTTTTCATCTCTAACCAACACCATTCATCATCTTCTCTTCATCAAACTTAGAGAGTAAATCAAAGACAAGGAAAGGATCAATTTAGCATGACAAAAGGGAACGAAGCAAGCCACCAAGAAGATCACGAAGGAAAAAGAAGAGGAGAAGCAATTGGTCTTTCAAAAGGGGCAATATCGTGGAAGCAAAGATTCAAAGGGTTAGGGTTATATACCTAGGGCTTAGGGCAAGTTGGCTACTCACATGCCACAAGCCCAACTTCTTAGGACCTAACAATCCAATTCTTATCTAATTCCTCCCAAATTCACAATGACTATTTATAATAAATCCTAAAATCGTAACTTACAAAATCTCATGCCAATTGTCAGTCAATTTTGGAACCGGAATCTAATTAATCAGTCATTATGCCATTTTTTCGATCCGGACCCATTACTCTAAAAATTCCCGAAAAATTTCTATAAAACCTCAAAAATATAAAACACATAATTCTACACTCCAATTTCAATTTTCAACTCTCTAAAATTCAATTTCTCTCCAATTCTATATTCAAAACTTAATCTGCGCAATCATCACCCAATTTTCCAATTTACACAATTAAATCGAGAAATTGTCATACATGCATGTACATACATATGCTCGTGCAACAATTAAACATTTATCACTAAAATAGAGGCTATCAATGCATATGCAAGTCAAATCATAAATGCACACAGTCCCCAAACCATCCGAATTACCAATATGCCCTTCACATTGGTAACGGGATGTTACATTCTATCTTTCCAATGGTATATAGTATGAAATTTTTGGACATCGTAATCGAAAGTTATGATCTTTGTGAGTGGAGATGCTTAGGGGTGCAATCTACTTCATCTTAGGTTGACTTTTTGCTTCGTCTTAAGTTGACCATCTGCTTCATCTTAAGTTGACCATCTACTTCGTCTTAGGTTGAATTTTTGCTTCATCTTAATTTGACCATCTACTTCATCTTAGGTTGACTTTTTGCTTCTTCTTAGGCTGATCCTCTGCTTCGTCTTAGGTTGACTTTCTGCTTCGTTTTAAGTTGACCATTTGCTTCTTCTTCACTGTTCATTTTGTATCGTCTAATCCACTTTTGACCCCTTATATGATAGAATTTTTCTTCAAGGTCTTAATGAAAGTTGTATATCTTGAAGTCTTCTTCCAAAAAATCTAATAATGACCTTGATCCGATAGATATAGCGAAGGTTACACTAGTTGTCCCGAAATAGGTTCAATACGATTGAGGACAGAACCTTGCTCCATTCTTTCAGCCATAACTTTGTCATACAACCTCCAAATGCAGTGATTATTAGAACAATATATTCATAACACGTATTTCTATCTCTAAATGAGAATTGGTAGAATTATGAATTTATTTGGAAAAGTTTGGTTGAAAGAAAGTGAGGGAATCTGTTGGAATATTATGAAATGGCGTTATTTCACTGAACATGTTTGGTTATTTTAGTTACACCTAGATCTATAGGATTCTAAATGAGAAGATTTTTTATAAGAGAAGTTCGAGAATGTTTGAGGCATATCTTCCAAATTACTGAACCAAATTGACTGGTTTTGGTGTCAATAGAAACATAAGCATAGAGGAACACTTTTCTAGAAGAGGGTATAACCAAATTACATTAATTGTACTCTCTGATTTAACGTGAACAGTAGACCCGAAAGTGTGTCTTGGAAAAATTTAAAAGTAAGCCAATGAGAAATGAATTGTGATTTTAATGGTTTTAGTGAGGCCTAAACCTAAGTATAAATTATACTTAGCTGAGTTTTGATATGGGAATGATTTTTTGATGAAATTAAAGGAAATATACCTGGGATTGTCATGAACATGAATTGTACATAATTCATTTCATACATGTGCATTATTGAACAATTATAATTGTGCATATTGTGATATATGTGTATGTTGTTTGATATAGAGTAGCAACTGGAACATCAACCTCTATACGTTGCCGGAACTTCTAGGCATTAGCTTCGAAAGCAACTTGTGAGTAACCTAGATGGTTTCTCACAATTATTGTTTGCTTAATTAATGTTTGAATGATAAATAAAGGTCAAATGAATGTGTTTGATTGTTGATTCCGGACATAAGGTCCGATGATTGTGAATGTGGAATGTATATTGAAGTACTGCTTGAATATGAATGTAAAGACCTAAGTGCTTTATAATGTGAGTGATTGTGGTACATACATTCTATTCATGAATGCACAATCAGATAACGACAGTTGTGATCAGAGTAGCCACCATTCAAAGCTTAATACTCAACAAGTGAAAAGAGTCTCGAGCTCAAACGGTGATTAAGAGCCTAAGGCTAACTATGTATAATGAGTCCTGTATCCTCGTTGGATAAAGAATAGTTATTAATGAGACGAGTATCCAAAATAGATACGAGATAGTTCAGGCACTCAGTTACAACAACGTAATAAATGGAAAGTGTCTTATCAGCATTTCATATGTATTTATACCAAGTATGTTTGATTGTTTGAAATGTTGAAATCGCCTATTCGTAAGTGAAAAAGTGATGTTTATGTAAAGTGCAATTTTTTGAAAATATATGTTATGTGAAATGTTGTGTTGCATGGATTGAGTGAACCATCGATGATGGTTACCTCATTGAGTTCATAAAACTCACCAAAACTGGAACGTTGTCTTTTCAGGACCCAGAGACTACTCTAGTTACTGAGAGACTCATCTAGCCGTGTAGATTGTGTTTGGCAAGAAAATTCATGGCCCAAAGGTCGGTCAGCTGGGATTTTTAGACAGCTTAGATAGATTTTATATATTTTCCTCTTTCATGTAGTACTTTTGTGCTAGGTTTGATGATGTACATATGGAAAATGTTGAAAGACAATGTAGACTTTCGATTTTATGCAATGAAATGAGGAAAAAGTTGGTTTCTAAAGTATTGTGATTTTCTTATGATGCTTTATAAGTGAATTATGATACCATGCCATGTGTAGTGAATGTAGTTATGCCCTTATCCTAGGTTGGAATGACCTCCAAGTTTCCCGGTGCATACCCTGAAATAAGGGAGCATTACATTTGGGTGGTATCAGAGCATGGTTTGGCATTTGTTGGGATATATAGAATGTTAAGCATGAAATATCATGAGAAATGCAGATAATGATTGAAGTTATTGTTTGTTATAGGTCATCCACTCTATGTGATTAGATTGATCAACCAATTGACCAAGGATTGGTAGGAGCCAGTAGGGAGTCCTCGGTACCTTGATTTGAGGAGATGCCTCCTAAAGTTCTCGAAAGAAGGGAGAGGAGGTATAATAGGTTGTGGATGCAGGGAGCTGTGGACTTCTATGGTATCATAGACTTCGCTGAAGCCGAGGGATGGTTAGAAAGGACTGAGAAGGTTTTTGATCAGATGGACGGCGAGCCTAATGAGAGGTTCGATTTTGCAGTATCCTTACTGCGAGGCCCATCTTAATAGTGGTCGAATACTATCCCGGGCAATACCACCAAGCCTTGTTAATTGAAATGGGAAGATTTTCTGAGGGTCTTTAGAGATAATTACATGCCCAAGATCTATTTGGACATGAAGATGAAGGAGTTTTTGGAATTAAAGCAGGGTTGGATGTTAGTGGCTGAATATGAGGTCCGATTTAATGAGTTGATGGGTTATGCTACTGCTCTGATCCCTACAGAAGAACACAAGTGTAGGAGGTTTGAGAATGGACTCAAAATGGAGATCATAACAAGGCTGACACTTTCAGACCTGGGTACCTTCATTGAGATGAGAGCTATTTCGATCAGAATTGAACAGCTACTGAGAGAGAGAAAATTAGAGACTGGGCAATGGTCTAGAATGAAGAGGTCTAGTAAGGGTTAGAGTGGTTCCGGAAGAAGATTCAGTAAGCACCAGAACAGAGCATTCAAACCATCAGGTAGGTCCAAGTAGTCAAGATCTAGGCAGAGGGGTAGATTTTCACATATTGACAGTAGAAGGGGTACAATACAGAGTCAATTTGTAATATGTGAGCACTGTGAGAGAAGGTATGGTGTTGAGTGTTGGAGGCTGACTAGAGCTTGCCTCAAATGCGTCTCCTTAGACCACCAGATCAGAGATTGTCCTGCTATCTTGGGAGCTCAGTCTGGTGTGAGTGGGCAATCTGAGAGTGGATCTGGACAGAGAGGTAGAGGTAGAGGAAGAGTGAACTTTAGGAGTTCTTTCAAGAGGACTGAGGGGCGGTGTAACCTACCACAATCTCAAGCCTGAGTCTATGCTATGACCAGGCAGGAGGTTCAAGCTCATCAGATGTGGTTGCAGGTGCGCTTCTCATTTATGACTTTGAGGCATTTGCACTACTAGATTCAGGATCCATACACTCCTTATTCACATCGCATTTAGCATATAGGCTGCATTGTGATAGGGAGTTATTACAGTATGGGCTAGAAGTGAGTACACATTTAAGTAATACTACTGTTATAGGAGAGGTCTGTAAGGAGTGCTTGATTAGGATTGATCAAACAGAAGTGGAAGCAGATCTGATTGTATTATAGTTGAGAGAGATAGAGGTTATTCTAAGCATGGATTGGCTCACTGCTTATAGGCTATCATGAACTGCTACACCAAGGAGGCAGTACTGGAATCTCCTGTTCAGTCGAGGGCAGTATTCAGAGGGGTTAGTCATCAAGTAGTACCAGTCAGGATGATATCCTTCAAGAGTGCATTGAGGTTGATGCATGGAGGACGTGAGACTTATCTGGCACACATCATTGATACTAGAGCAGAGCAGAGTGTACAGGACATCCTCATGCTTAGGAAATTCCTAGATGTGTTTCCCGATGAGCTACTTGGTTTATCACTAGATTGGGAAACGGAATTCACGATTGATCTAGTTCCAGGTGTGGCTCCTGTATCTATTCCTCCATATAGGATGGTACCTATGGAACTGAAGTAGTTGAAAGCTCAGTTACAGGAGTGGCTGGAAAAGGGTTTTATTATACCCAATGTATCACCTTAAGGAGCTCTAGTGTTGTTTGTAAAGAAAAAATATAGGACTTTTAGGTTATACATTGACTATAGGCAATTGAATCGGGTGACAGTGAAGAACAAGTACCCGCTGCCTAGAATTGATGATTTGCTTAATCAGTTGTAGGGAGCTCAGGTATTCACTAAATTGGACTTAAGATCAGAGTACAATTAGCTGAAGATAGCAGAGGTTGATGTACCTAAGAGTGCATCTAGGAGCAAGTATAGGCATTTTGAGTTTCTAGTGATACTGTTTAGGCTAACTAACGCCCCGACAGCTTTTATGGCCTTGATAAATAAGGTGTTTCAGCCCTACCTAGATCGATTTATGATTGTGTTCATTGATGATATCTTGGTGTAGTAAAAGAGTTGAAAGGAACATGTTGAACATCTGAGAGTAATTTTACAGATCATGAGAGAGAAGCAGTTGTATGCCAAATTTAGTAAGTTTGAATTTTGGCTTAATCAGGTTATGGTTCTAGGACATATAGTGACTGGAAATGACATACAGGTGGATCCAAAGAAGATTGAGGTAGTGATGAATTAGGAATCTCTGAGAAATGTATCTAAAATCTAAAGCTTCATAGGATTGGCTGGATATTACCAGAGATTTGTCGAGGGATTTTTTCTAGTCTCAGTCCCTCTGATAAAGCTTCTGAGGAAGAATGTAGTGTTCAGATGGAATGAGAAGTGTCAGAAAAGCCTTGAGGAGCTAAAACATTGGTTGGCTACTGCATCGGTGTTGACTATTCCATCAGGGACTGGAGGATATATGGTGTATAATGATGCCTCGTATCAAAGATTGGGATGTGTATTGATGTAGCATGGCAAGGTGATTGCCTATGCTTCAAGACAATTAAGATCTCAAGAGATTAATTATCCGGTACATGATTTAGAGCTAGCTGTAGTTGTCTTTACTCTAAAGATTTGGAGACACTAGTTGTATGACCTTCAAGATTTATACAGATCATAAGAATTTGAGATGTCTGCTAAGTCAGAAGGAGTTGAATTTGAGGCAAAGGATATGGATATAGTTATTGAAGGATTATGACTGCACTATTGAGTACCACCTGGGGAAAGCTAATATGGTGGCAGATGCTTTGAGAAGGAAGTCTAATATCAGCGCAACTTAGATTTAGTTGTCAAGGTTACCTAATTTGATTCATTTGAGAGCTCTAAATGTGGAGTTGAACCTGGAGCAAGATGAATCACTGATTTCAACTTTGAAGCTAAGACCGATGCTATATGAAAGAATCAGGAAAGTACAAGGCAAAGATCCTGATATGGTGAAGCTTATGAAGAAAGTGAAGGTGAACCTAGATTCTGAGTTTGAAATGAGGGATGAGACATTATGGTTGAGATAGAGACTGTGTGTGCCTAATGTGGATGATCTGAGGAAGGAGATACTTAAGGAAGCTCATATGGCCACCTATACTATGCATACTAGTACTACCAAGATGTATAACACACTGAAGTAACATTTTTGGTGGCCTAGAATGAAGAAGCAAATGGTAGAGTATGTATCTAGGTGTATGACTTGCCAGCAAGTTAAAGCTGAGCATCAAGCTTCAATAGGGAAGCTCCATTCGTTGCCATTCCAGAGTGGAAATGGTAACGAATTATTATGGACTTTATCATGGGACTGTCTAAAACTCCGAGGCAGAATGATGCTATATGGGTCATAGCGGATCGATTGACTAAGTTAGCCAACTTCTTACCAGTGAGAGAGAATAACTCACTTGATTAGTTGGCCCGGAGATATGTTAATGAGGTGGTGAGACTGCATGGGGTTCCAATGTTCATAGTATCAGACATGGATCCCAGATTTACTTCAAGGTTGTGGAAGAGCTTGTAGTCTGCTATGGGCACTAAGTTGAACTTTAGTATAGCATTTCATCCTCAGACAGATGGATAGAGTGAGAGGACAATCAAGACTATTAAGGATATGCTTAGAGCTTATGTATTGGAGTTTAGAGGAGCTTGGGATCAATATATGACATTGATAGAGTTTGCTTATAATAATCATTACCGCAGTAGTATCAGAATGGCACCGTATGAAGCACCGTATGGTAGAAAATGTAGGTCACCATTATATTAGGATGAAGAGGGCTTGAGAATGGTTGAAGGCCTAGAGTTGATACAAGATATAGTGGATAAGGTGAAATTGATCCGAAGCTAAATTAAAGCGGCTCAGGATAGACAGAAGAGTTATGTGGATCAACACCGATGTGATATGGAGTACAATATAGGAGATAGAGTATTTCTAAGAGTATCACCATGGAGAGGAGTTTTGAGATTCGGTAAAAAGGGAAAGTTAAGCCCTAGGTACATTGGTCTTTATGAGATCATTGAGAAGATAGGACATTTGGCCTATAAGTTGTCTTTACCGAATGAGATGTCTCAATTGCATAATGTTTTTCATGTGAGTATGCTTCGAAGATATCAATTAGATCTGACACATGTGATTCCGGCTCCAAAGATTGAGGTTGCTAGTAACTTAAGCTATGTTAAGGAGCTGATCGAGATTGTGGGATCACAGATGAAACAGTTGAGGAATAGAGTCATTCCATTGGTGAAAGTCCTTTAGAGGAACCACTCAACTGAGGAAGCAACATGGAACATGAAGGAGCATAAGAGGAGATAATATCCCCACCTGTTCGAAGAAACAGGTAAGAATTTTCAAGACCAAATTTCTTTTAAGGAGGGGAGAGTTATAACATCCCATCACCTGTAGGAGGTTAGAATAGTAAATATAGGTGATTAATGAGAGCTTAAAATGCATTTTCATGCTCATGTATAATATGACATATAAATACACGTGAATAGTGAAAGTTTTGCACATGAAAATAATTGTACATGCATTCATGAAAGATTCTGGGTATAATTGGATTGAGTTGTGATTTTTGAGAATTTTGAAAACTTTGAATTTATTTATGTTGAAAATTTTATTAATTAGTGGAATTGTTGTATTTTTTAATTTTGGTGAACTTAGGGATAATTTTGGAAATTATGAATTTTAGAGAAAATAGAAAAAAGGAATCAAAAGAATATTGGAGATAATTGGATTGTAAATATAAGAGTTGAAGAAATTAGTTCAAAAGGAACTTAGTTAGAGCTTAGACATTAAGAAAATGACAAGTTTCACTAACTAAGTTGAGTGGCTTTGGTAAATTGTTAAAAATAAGTTATAGTTATCTGAGAGTTAAAAAGGGGCTTTTGGGCTTATTAAGGGTAGAAATGGAAGAAAGAAATGTAGTCTTGCTTTTTAAGAAGGGGAAAACATGAATTGAGAGAGAGAAAGAGTAAATAAGAAAGAAAAAGAAGAGAATTTCGGTGGTTGAGAGAAAAGAAAAGAGTTGAGCTAGGGTTTCAACACTTTTTAGTCTTGAGAGAGATTTTGAAGTGGGCCAAGAAGAGAAAAAGGAAGATGGAGAGAAGAGCTTCAAATTGAGCCAAAGATCTCTTCATTTGGTGAAGAAACAAAGTAAGATCATTTGAATTTTTTGGATATTTTTGGAAGAATTTTAGGCCATGCAGTTAGAAACTACATAAGTTTAAGTATTCTACAACCAATTTTAACGATTGTGTATTGTGAGATTTTTCAATTTAAAAACCCTATTGAGTTGAGATTTGAGAGTTTAATGAAGTCAAATTGGTAACTAAATGTTGGACCCTAAATTTTTTTTCTTTAGGTTAAGCATGATTTAAACATAATTTTGGAGTCTTGATACATTTAATTTTGGAGCTATAATTATATCACGGTTAGTAGGATTTGTTGAATGGGTAAGTGGAATTAAAGTGTTAATGTAATAAGGATATTCAAGGACATTTTTGGGAGATCACTTAAGCATAGAAGAACATAAGTTTATGAGGAAGGGTAAGATGGACTTTTTGGTCTCACTAAGGGTAGAAATAGAAGAAGAATATGTTGTTTTTCTTTTTAAGAGGAGAAAAAAGTGAATTGAAGAGGGAGAAGAGTGAGAAACGAAATTAAGAGAGAGGAAGAGTGGTTTCGGTGAAAGAAGGAAAGAAGAGAAATCAAGCTTATTAAGGTAGGTTAACCATCTTTTCTTCTTGTTTTATTAAAGGAATGAGTTGCGTTGTGGATGAAGGAGTTAGAGAGGAAAAAGGGTTTGTATAGAGAATGAAAAGTTTGTGTCGGAAGAAGATGGATTAGGAGAACCTATTTGATTTTAGGGTTTCTAAACTAGGTATTAGGTTTTCTAACCTAGATGGGTTATGGATAGGTTAGACTTGAGTTCAATTTGTGTCTGTTGAATTTTTGTGATTTTTTTGAAGTTTATGAATTTTATTGAAATGTTATTTTGAGTGGAACCTTGGTTGTTGTAGGAAACCAAGGGAATCCTACCCAGGAGCAAGGGGAAAGGCAAGCTTGACTTGGATTTCACAAGCTGATTAAGTGGGTAACATATTTATGGTTATAGTGTAATTGGGCAAATTTTTGGCTATGTGTGTATGTTGAAATTGACTTGTTTGTAAATGTTAAAAAATGTATGGTGAAATATGGCTATGTTTTACCTCAAAAGAGTTCATGACTTTTGCATTAAATGAAAATGAAGACAAAGCATAAAAGTATAAGAATATGAGAAAATAACTATGTGCCTTTGTTTGGGCAAGAGTGGAACCATTCTGTTCGTCACGTGCATGTTGACAAGAGCCTTCTCATGGCTGCCCGCTTGTGGCATATGAGCTCTGAAATTGGACTCATTCTATTCATGGGGTAAACTCCAATTTTTCAATTCTGTTTCTATGGAACCCTCGAGCCATTTGCTGTGTATTGCATCTTTAATTTGTCATGAATGATGAATTTGAGTATTAAACTAAATTGAAGAATGCTTGAATTATTAAATATGGGCATATATATATGCCAATGGATATAAATATGTTATTCACTGAGCTGTGTAGCTTACCCCACTATTCTCTCCTCAGGTGCAGAACAAGAAAGTGTGCAAGGCATCGAAAACTCCAAAATATTATAAACTTTTGTAACAAAGTTAGTTCAATCACTTTTGGATAGCTTTATAAGCATGTTAAAAATTGAGCATCCTATGTCTGTTGAATTATATGTAAAACTTTTGTTCATATTGTAAATTATGTATTAAATTTATGTATGAATTTCTTTTGATTTGGCAAATGAGTTAGAACTGAAAAGTTCCACAGGTGTATGTGCATGTTTCTTTTCTAGTTGTATATTTCAAAGTCCAAGTCTTTTCTAGATGTAGAAATTGTGTGCTGACTTTGGGAAAAAACTAGACTAATTAAGGCAAAATTAGTTAAAGTTGTCTTCTGGAAAGTTGTAACTTATCTTTCTAGCTTTCGAACGATATATAGTATGAAATTTTTGGACCTCTAAGTTGAAAGTTATGGTCCTTATAAGGGGAGATGCTCAGGAGTATAGAATGTATTGCCTGTGATGACTTCATATCGTCTATGATGACATCATATCGTCTATGACAACGTCATCTTTTCTGTAAAAAGTATCATCTGTGATGATGTCATATCGTCTATAGTTGACCTTCTTCTTCTTCTGTTGTTGACCGAAACTTCTCCTTCTATGTACTATCATCTACTCCATTTTTGACCATTTAGACGATAGAATTTGTCTTCAAGATCTTCATGAAAGTTGTAGATCTTGAAGTCCTCTTTTGAACCATCAAATAATGCCCTAATTTGATATCTTTTAGGAAATTTATGGCAATTTTCCCCATTCGTCTGCTTTTTTCAATTTGTCTGCTTTTTCCTTTGGTTTCCTCTGATCCTATGGTCTACTCCATTTTTGACCCTTTAGATGATAGAATATATCTTCAAGGTCTTCATGAAAGTTGTATATCTTGAAGTCCTCTTTCAAACCATATAAAAAGCACCCTAATATGATATCTGTAGGGAAAGTTATGGCAATTTTCCCCATTTGTCTACTTTTTCCTTTGGTTTCATTTGATCCTATCGTTTGCTCCATTTTTGACCATTCAAAAAATAGAATATGTCTTATTGGTCTGTATGAAAGTTGTATATCTTGAAGTTCTCTTTCGAACCATCTAAAGAAATCCCTAATCCAATAGCTGAAGGAAACGTTATGGTAATTTTCCCCATTCATCTGCTTTTTCCTTTGGTTTTCTCTAATCCTATCGTCTACTTCATGTTTGACCCTTCATACGATGGAATATATCTTCAAGGTCTTCACAAAAGTTTTAGATATTAAATTCTTCTTTTGAACCATCTAAAGAACTCCCTAGTCTGATATCTTTAAGGAAAGTTATGGTAATTTTCCCTATTCGTCTACTTTTTCCATTCGTCTACTTTTTCCTTTAGTTTTGTCTGATCCTATCGTTTGCTTCATTTTTGACCCTATGGACGATATAATCTGTCTTCAAGGTCTTCCTGAAAGTTGTAGATCTTAAAGTTCTCTTTCAAACCATCTAAAGAACACCCAAATCAGATGTCTCTAGAGAAATTTATGACTATTTTTCCAATTCGTTTCACCTTTCATCTTAAGTTGACTTTCTGTTTCGTCTTACGTTGACCAGAACATCATCTAGTCCAAATTTGACTCTCTAGATGATAGAATTTGTTAGGCCCCGAATTTTTTTTATTTTATTTGAATTAATTAAGTATTTATTTATGGATTTATTCGTTAAATTATTATTTATTTTGCCTTAATT
>JANJEY010143735.1:0-13018 GCA_024703695.1 Erythroxylum cataractarum
GTTGACTTTCAGGTCGGATTGTGTTTTTAAGCGAAGGAAGTAATGACGGGCAAGCAAGCTCCAATGAACTTAGAGGCCTTGGTTACTACTAAGGGGGTGCTTGGTAAATTAAGATTTCAAATTATCGTTCAAAGACTTGTTATAGGAAGTAACGAGAATTTCATACATATAGCAACAAGTACACGAAAGACTCATCTGCATATTGTCGAAAATAGATGTAGTTATCATATAGGCATTTGGTAAAGGCGTGCATGATCATAAAAGTATCAAACTTTTTGCACTACCGTCTTAGAGCTTGCTTAAGCCTATAAAGAGATTTCTTCAACCGACAAATACAATACTCCTTACCAGGAAAAAAAAAAAAAAACCCTCGGGGTGCTTCATGTAATTCTATTCCTTGAGTTCTCCTTGTAGAAAAGTGGTTTGCACATCAATTTGCTCCAACTCTAAATCAGACAGAGCAATAAAAGAAAGAAGCCATGTAAATCCTTGTGTCTCATATGTTAATACTATTCTTGTCCAAATTTATTTTACTCTCAGCTCATCTTGATGGTTCTGCTTCAGCTATCGCCTTACACCATTACATGAGGAGGTTTACCGCTCGAGTATCTGGAGTCTGTGACAGATTGCCATGAAGGCTAAATCCTATATGTGCGCATGACATTATACCATTACGCGAGGAAGTTTACCGCTCGAGTCTCTGGAGTCTCTGGCAAATTTCCATGAAGGCTAAATCCTCCATGTGAGCTTAGCATTGCATTATCTTTGGGAATCAGGTTCTTTTGTCTGAGCCGTGAGCTTTTGAGCTACGTTCTGTAACCCACAATTAGCTGCATACTAGGAATAGAGCTTTTAATGGTCTCAAATCTTGATGGGCCACTAAGCAAATGACGGAGTATGAACATCATGATTTCAAGTGCTCTCTTGCTCAAGTACACCAAAACAACTGATAGTTCTGAAATTTTGATGTCTTCACCTTCGTCATTTTAGAGAGTTTAAATATCTTCCACACGTCTATATTTTGATTCAAATGTTTTGATAATGAAGGCAATATGTTTCAATTTTGTGACACACAACAGGTAGCAAGATAAGAATCATGACATAATTTATATTCATGGTCTTACTGAAAAGGGGAAGATGAAGCAAGCAATTATAAAGTGCATAACAGCCTACAAGCAAAGAATGTCTTTAACCAAAGCAGTAAACAACACAATGAAATTATCCCAAAACTTTGGAGCACTTCCAACGCACTCTCTCATTGTTCTCCATTACAAGTTTGGAACCATCAACGAAGTTGCATGCTTTAAGAAAACATAATGGGTGTCTCAATAAATTGAAACATTTCTTGTATTGATCCAAACAAGAATCAAGTCTAACTAGTAAGCTGTCCAAACTCTACGTCCAATCATTAGGTGAGATATCTGTGCTTTATAAGGGGAAATAACCAAAAATATACTACTCCAGAACTCGAACTGTGATAGGGTTATTAAGACAAAAGCCTCTATTCTTTGTAATAAATGCATTCATAGCTGCAGTCCTCGTTGGAAAGCGTACCAGGGTTACGGGTAATCCTTGCCTGCAATAAATTTAAAGGATTGTGTAATAAGAACTGCAAATAATAGTTCCTTTTGTTTGTTGGAGAACCTAATTAGAGGAACCCTCCCCACCAACCTTGGCATTTGGATGGAAGATGGGTCGTATTCACAACCAGAAAGGAAACGCTCTACATCGTCTATAGATGCATTTCGTGGTACTCCTCTCAATAAAACCTGAAAATTTTGGGTGTGCTCATACAGGGATCAGCTTGGGAGTTTTGCCAAAATCTTCAATTGCATATATTAAATGCACTAATCAACAGGATAAGAACAATTGATACTTTCGCAATCATATTAAACAATTTTCTACCTATATATACATACATATGTTAAAGTAGTATGCAAATAGTGTCAAAGCAAAATCCATATGTTAACAACTTAATCCAGACAAAATGAAACTTGCAGTTCTAAGGTACATGAATATGCTGGTTGACTGACGCCAGGTAGTTTCCAACCTCACATAATAACACGGCTATCTAGATTGTGAATAAGGAAAAACAACTCAAAGGAACATGGACACGAAAAGGTGACATGGACTTACAGTTTTTCCATCATAAGGCATAAGGATATCCCATTCAGATCGATCAGCCTGACTCCACACAAAAATACTATAACCTATCAAATTCTGAATACTAAAAAGGGTCATGAATCAAATCTTGGGAAATGAATCAGTCGCATCATTACCCTCTCCAGTCTGTACAACCTTCCCTTTTTTGCAAGTGTCCTATTTGCAATATCATAGGCTTGATGTGAAGGAAATTGCACCATCCTGCAAAAACAATAACAAGCTGCTGGAAACAGAAATTTCAAAATTTTCAAATAATCCTTGAAACCATGAATGGGAAGTTTGTACCTTCATGGCTAGCTCTAGCTTTATTAGCTAGCTTAAATTTAGGTTTTTTTCCTAGTCGAAGGTCTAGATTTTCACCCTATTTCTGTCAGGATATACTGATATACCATAAACACCATCTTAGCAAAAAAAATATGCTTTCTGAAGCAAACACCTAAAGAATTGAATGGTTTAACTCTTCATTTCAATATGAAAAAACTGAACAAGATAAACCCAAATGAGGGATATCAGAAATGGTAAAATGCAAACACTACCAGTCATTCACCAGAGTAGTGCATTAAATTTGAAATGATGAGAAAAGCATACGATGCAATAGGCATATAACTGCGATTGTAGCTGAACTTTATGTCATCAACTGTCAAATTACTTCCTTGAAGCATATTAATAATGTCAGTCTTGAAGGTGTGCCTTGTGATCCCAAATACTTTTCCATACATCAACCCTAAAACAAACACGTAAAACTACATCACTTCTTCGAGAACTAGACAATCGAGTATAAAATTCCAATAAACCCTAAACCCCTATCCAATTTTTACCTGTGGAAACATTTGGAATGAAGGAATCGTTTGATGAATCCGCCGATGACGGCGGTTGTTCCGCTTCGGTGGAGAGCCACCTCGGCGATCCACGGCCGTAGAATGGACACCCAGGGATTGGTTTCGACCACCGAAGATTCAAGCTTCTTCGGAGACTCATTGTTTGGGTGATTTTGAGAAGTTGAAGTAAAGTTTCTGCTCCGTTTAGTGCAGTGGAGCTTAGCTGCTTCTGAAGCTTGCCAGCGTTGCTTATCATTGCTTGTTGTGGGACGAGTCCCACGACGTCGTTTGGATCAGAAGCCTCACTTTCCCAAAATTTTAAATTACGGGCTTTATCGAAATCTTGAAAGCCTAAGTCCACAAGTTATTATAATTTTAAGAGAATATATTAAAACATGTCTAATTTTCAAAGAAATTAATTTAATATTAAAATTATAAATTTTGTAATTAATTTTTTAAAACTTGTAACACTTAAATAAAAATGTTGTTTTGTTGAAATAACTTATAAATTGGCATTAACATGTTATTTTGATAAAATAACAGTAACAACAATAATTCGATAAAAATGATACTAAAATGTAGGATCGGAAAAGGTATAATAGTATGCAGTCTTATCTATAACTAATAAAGAGATTATTTTCAAATGATATGTTATTTGATAGATATATTATATTTAACTTGATTTGTACTAATTTTAAAAACCTAATTACTAAATTAAAAATTTAGCCCTAAGTTAAAAATATTAAACCTTATAAAATGGATCACATTAAAAATATGCAAGTCTGATTTTTTTAAAGTTGATATTTTAGTTGAAAATGATATTATTACTCTTAATACTGAAGTTCTTGATTGAATATAATATTATTTAACAATTTATATTATTAATTTAATAATAAAATAAAATAACATTTTTTAAGAAATATAAAAATATTAGGGCAAAAATTTTAGTTTTGTGCTAATATTTTGAGACTTTCGTTAATTTTACATAGCTTTTTGGTTTATGAGAATAATGAACTAGAGAAGACACAATGGAAGAATCTCTTATGAGGAGATAAATAGCTACAAGGTGCTACACACCTATGTCTTCGTGGAACAATCGTATAAGTCTCTACAAATGTATGAAAAAAGGTTGAAGAGGTGAATATGTACGGTCTTGTACACGGTCGTGCACATTCTTGTGCGAACATACACTGTCAGTGCATGTTTGTAATTAAGGTGGTGTGTAAGTTGCAGAAAACCTTATTTAGTGATATAAAAGAGAAAAAGAAGTAGGTTATTGAAGAGACTGCGAACTTGAGTGGCTACTTGAGTTTTTGAAAAGCATGCTGAAGCCTCTTGCTACCACAATGGTGGTGTTCATGGAGGTCTCGTTGTCTTTCTTGTAAAAAATAAGATGGGGGGAGAGATTGTTTATCTGATCGTCAGAGCTTTTCTACAGCTTTTAGTAATTGGGTTAGTTTTGCAGTTCATTTTTAGTGGGGACCAGAGCTTTTGAATCTTTCTCGCTTATCTTTTCATGGATGGTTCTTGCATTTTGATCCTCTTATATTGCTAAATATGTTGGTTTAGTTATCATCTATGAGCAGTATGCATGATTTATTGAATGTAGGTCTCCATATCTAGTTATACAGCTGGCCAATGTGCCAAGCATGTGCCCCGAGGAAAGTATGTCGCTGGAGCTTCAATCCTCACCGAAACCTTAGTGGCGATGTTCTTGCTTGTGGTACTAAATGTGTTCCCCTTCAGTCTGAGATATATCATACCTGTTGCAGGAATGATGTGCTGAATAAATATAGTTGACTAATTAAAAAGTTATTGCTATTTTATTGCAACACATTTATATTAGTGGGCCCTAGTTGTTATTATGTTAATGGTTAGTGGTCAATAATAGTAGCTAGATAGTTTAGCAAAATGTGGGATTGAGTCTCTGGTTTTTAGCTTTATTGTTATTCTTAAGGTTATTTAAGTATTGTCCTGAAGTCCGTCACTTTTAAGCTGGAATAAGAAAAAACTCAGTTTCCTCTCTGTTCTTTCTTAGCTTTCAAATCTTGTATTTTCGTTCTCATTTACTAACAGTTGTGGTATTAGAGTAGAACAAAAGTGCCTAGGTGAAAAATATCACCTTTGGAGTCTCAAAATGAAGTTGTTGTTCAAGTCACAAGAACTCTGGGACTTGGTAGAAAATGGGTATGAAGAGCCAAATTCAACACCAACTGAACCCGACCAGCGATTACGAGAAAATCGCGAAAAGGATACAAAAGCCTTGCTACTCATTCAATCATCATTAGAGGATGATATATTTCCCAGAATTTCAACAGCAACCACCTCCAAAAAGGCATGGGAGATTTTGAAGCCAGTATATTTAGGCGACAAGAAAGTAATTATGGTAAAATTACAAACCCTCCGTCATGATTTTGAGACTCTAATTGTGAAAGACAGAGAATCTGTCCAAGAATTCTTATTTAAGTTGTCTGGGATTGTAAAACAAATGAAAACTTATGGTGAAAATTTGAGTGATGAAATTGTTGTGAGTAAGGTTTTGAGGAGTTTAACCACAAAATTTGATCATATTGTTGCTATAATTGAAGAAACTAAAGACCCGTCTACGTATACTTTTGATGAAATGATGAGTTCTTTGTTAGCCCATAAAGTTAGAATTGTTAGGTCTCATGAGAAGTTTGAGGAAAAAGCTTTTCAAGTGAAGGAGGAGTTTTCTAAAGGAAAGGTAGAAAATCTAGCAATGGTAGGCTATGGCAAAGGTAAAGGATATTGTGGGCGTGGGTGTGGTCGTGATGATAGCAGAGGCAGAGGCCAAGTTGGTGAACCACATCAATACAAAAGCTCAATCTAATACAGATATTGCAACAAATGGGGGCACAAAGATGTTGATTGCTGGACCAAACAGAAAGAAGAACATAAGCAAGCAAATTTTACAGAAAAGGTTGAAGAGAAGAGCAAGCTATTTACGAATCATTCACTAATTCAAGACGACATCAATAGCATATATGTATGGTTTTTAGATAGTGGATACTCTAACCATATGTCGGAAACCAAGGTATTGTTCAAAGAGCTTGATGAGTCACAGAAAAGTGAGGTTCAACTTAGAGATAATAAGAAAATGAAACTGGAAAAAGGCATAGTTGCTATCAAAACTGCACAAGGTGATGTTAAACTTCTCTATAATGTGTAGTTTGTCCCTAGTTTGGCTCACAACTTATTAAGTATTGGACAACTAATAACTAGTGGACATTCTGTTATGTTTGATGATGATTTATGTGTTATTCGTGAAAAAAAATATAGACAGACCATAGCAACTATTCATATGGCATAAGATACGATGTTTCCCTTCAATGTCTCAAATGAAGTGAGCAGTGCCTTAGTTGTTAAGAGAAACATTGGGGCAAATTTATGGCACTTACCTTATGGGCATTTGAATATGAGTGGTCTAGAACTTTTGAGTAAAAAAGAAATGATTGTTGGCTTGTCGAAAATTAATGAACTTGATTTTTATGAGGGATGTGTTTATAGGAAGCAGAGTAGGAGGTCATTTCTTGTTGGAAAATCATGGAGGGCTTCTAGTTGTCTTCAACTTGTGATGTTGATTTGTGTGGTCCTATGAAAATGGAGTCACTTTGTGGAAGTCACTATTTTCTTTTATTTGTGGATGATTATAGCTTTATGAGTTGGGTTTATTTTTTGAAATTCAAATCTGAAACCTTTGAGAATTTCAAGAAAATAAAGCCTTAATAGAGAAGCAAAGTGGGAAAAGCATAAAAGCATTTCGAACTGATCGTGACGGTGAATTTTTATCTAATGATTTCACTATTTTTTGTGATGAGAATAGCATTTGCAGGGAATTTATAGCACCACACGTGCCAGAACAAAATGGTGTTGCGGAACAAAAAAATTGAACAGTTGTGGAAATGGCTAGAAGTTTGTTAAAAGTGAAAGGGCTGCCTGACCAATTCTAAGGAAAAGCAGTTGCAATTACAGTACACCTCTTAAACATCTCACAAACAAAGGCAATTCTTAATCAAACACCTTATGAAGCTTGGATGGGTAAGAAGCCTTTAGTAATTCACTTAAGAGTTTTTGGTTGTATAGTGTATGCTTTGATTAATTCTCGTTCTAAACTTGATAAAAAATCTGAGAAATGTATTTTCATTGGCTATAGTTCTTAGTCCAAAGCATATTGTCTATATAATCCTATAAGTAGCAAAGTGATAATTAATAGGGATGTTGTGTTTGATGAAGAAGAGAATTTGAAGTGGAGCTTTGATAAAGAAGGCATAAAAAAAACTAGTTCTTACAGATTTTGAAGTTGAACAACTAATAAGCTCTACTCTTTCATCACTTGCAAGTTCAGCTCCTTCATCACCTGGTGATAATAGCAACACAAGTTCTATCAATTCAGATTCTTCATCACCCAACCCCTCTAGCAGTATTAGTGGTAAGAAAATATAGATCTCTTAAAGAAACCTATGAGACTTGTAACTTTGCTTTATTAGTTACTGACCCAATATCTTTTGAAGAAGCTGCAGAGCAACCTAAGTGGCAGATTGCTATGTTAGAAGAGATGCAGACTATCAAAAGAAATTCAACATGGGAGTTAGTTGATGTTCTAGAAGGCAAAAATGTTGTAGGGCTTAAGTGAGTTTTTCAAACAAAGTATAATCCTGACGGAATCATACAAAAGCATAAGGCTCGTCTTGTGACAAAAGGTTACTCACAACAATAAGGTATAGATTTCAAAGATACTTTTTCTTTTGTAGCTAGATTTGAAACTGTGAGTATTATTTTGGCATTAACTGCTTAGTTGCAATAACCTGTGTATCAATTTGACGTAAAATTAGCATTTTTAAATGGTGATTTAGAAAAGGAGGTTTATGTTTCACAACCTCCAGTCTTTGTTATTAATGGTAATGAGAACAAAGTTTACAGGTTAAGAAAAGCTCTCTACGGGCCAAAGCAAGCACCGCGAGCTTGGTATAACAAGATTGAGTCATTTTTTCAGGATAGCGGATTCCCTAGAAGGGAAAATGAGCCCACTTTGTATTTGAAGAAGAAAGGTGATGGAAATTTTTTGTTGGTTTGCATTTATATGGATGACATGATCTATATGAGTTCCTCAAAGTCTTTAATTGATGATTTCAAGTTTTGTATGGTAAGAAATTTTGAGATCACAGATTTGTGCTTGTGAATTTTGACATTTGGTATTTCAAAGTACCAAATTTCGGATTGATTGATTTCACTGATAGTGACTGGGTAGGATGTTTAGATGATTGAAAAAGCACTTCTGGTAATGTTTTCAGCTTTGGTTCTGGAGCAGTGACATGGGGTTCAAAGAAACAAGAAACAGTAGTTTTGTCATCATCTGAAGGAGAGTATACTATAGCAACTTCAGCAGCACGACAAGCTTCATGGCTTAGAAAACTTCTTGCTAATTTCAGCCTTGAGAAAAAGAAAGCTATAGAGATATTTTGTGATAATCAATCCACAATTGCAATGGCTAAGAATCCTGCTTTTCACGGAAGAACGAAGCATATCGATTTCATTCAGAAGTTGATATTTGATGGCAAAATAGTGCTAAAATTCTGTAGCACTAATGAGCAGACAACTAACATTTTGTACAAAATCTCCGACACAGGCCAAGTTTCATTTTTACAGGCTACAGTTAGGAGTATGTGATTTTGAATCAAGGGGGAGTGTTGAATAAATATAGTTGACTGATTCAAAAGTTATTGCTACTTTATTGCAACACATTTATATTAGTGGGTCCTAGTTGTTATTATGTTAGTGATCAGTGGTCAATAACAGTATCTAGATAGTCTAGCAAAACGTAGGATTGAGTCTCTGGTTTTTAACTTTATTGTTATTCTTAAGGTTATTTAAGTATTGTATTGAAGTTTGTCACTTTTAAGCTGGAATATGAAAAAACTCAGTTTCCTCTCTGTTATTTCTTAGCTCTCAAATCTTGTATTTTTGTTCTCCTTTACTAACATGATGGTCGAAAAATGCAATGACAGTAACTGGCATCACCATGAAGAAGCTTCGTGATGACATCAAACTACAAACTAAACTAGTAAGTTCCAAGAGCACAGAAAAAGTAACACAGTACCACCAAATAGTCCCAAATTTTGTTCAATGTTCGTCAGATTAAATCTGTAACTTGACAGGTTTTTAATTTTCAATAGGGCTTCATCAATGGTGATCTCTTTGGCAGGTAGAGACTGCACTAGCTCTTGGTGCAACCCCACATCAGGCCACACTTGAGCAAGTTAGAATAGCTTCGATCATTGCCCTTTCGCCATTAGTGGACAATGCTAAAACAGTAGGTCTCATATCACTTCCAGGGGCAATGACATGTTTAATAATGGGAGGAGCGTCTCCATTGGAGGCAATTCAACCATAAATCATAGTAATGAACATGCTCATCTTTGCATCAACTATTAGTAGTATCATGTCAACTTACCTTTGTTAGCCCACTTTCTTCACAAAAGTTTATCAATTAGAACCTAAGGTTTTCTCCACGGATTAGACCTAATGTTGACAATCCTGGAATTCCATATCAGACTTGGTAGTTCAGTGGATTCCATTTAAAAAGGTAGATCTTGATAAATAAATAAACATGTTTGATTCAATGTGGAATGTCATTATCTTATTGGTTGTTTTGGTGGATTCTAAGCGTGGCATAAACCTTGTTAGTGGAATTGCGGAGGAAGATTAGGTAGTGACGACAATATTCTTAGCCTATTCCTTCACCTTTTCTTTCTCGAACAAATATGGCCAATAAGATCTTTTCTATAATGGAGAATATGTACACGATGAAATTCTTTCTTAAAAATTGCACACCAAACGATATATTTAATAATGTTTAGATTTAATCCAATTCTATTTAAAAGTAAAAATTAAATTAAATTTAACCATAATTAAAATAACTTTACTCAAAATTGGTTTTATCAAATTCTAATAGTACAACCTCGCTCCACTACAGTCTCAACATGACTCATGCTTACTTATTAACAAAGCTCATAACAAGTGGATGAAAATAGTTAAACAAGATGTTAAAGAATGCTCAAAGAAGATACGTTGAACTATTTTCCAACAAATTAGAGCATATCCTATAGTTTTAATGTGATTGTGGTTGAAATTACTTTCCACATAGCAATTTAAAATTTCTATATAAACTATATAATAACTATAAATGATAGGATTGTATGGCTAACCAACAATAATGATATTTCGGAGGAAGCTTCCCTCTAACTTCCTTTCCACACACCCAGCCCTAACCCTAGATCTGAACTCTTACAGTCCTTCATACGAATACCATAGCCCTCTACTTCCTTTCCAGCTTTCTTTTTTCTTTGATGACCTGTAAAACAAAACATTAACATATTAAGATTGATTTTTCACCATTATCTGCTACCTTTAAAATAGCCACTTCCCCTAATCCCCCTCCTAAACCCTTCTTCCCTTCCTAACCTTCTACTGCCCGTCCTTCTTCCCCATCCCTCTCTGCAACTATCCCTTCCTCTACCTCTGTCATTCCTCCTAAACTTTATGTCCCTATCGTCGATGACATTGCTAGAGGACCTAGGAAGACATGGAAACAAGTCGTGTGAGATAACTCTGATTCTTCCTTGGTTTTCAGTCCATCTGTGAAGATAGAAGGAAAGTTAATGGTGGCTCCTAGTCCAGACATTCTGCAGGAAGGAGCTAGGACATGAGAAGCTACTCTTGTTAGTTTTTATAGACAAAAGGCTTGCTTTTTCAGTGATACAAGCATGGACTCAGAGAAACTGAAAAGGGAGAGTCAAATGGAGGTAATGCTAACTAAGGAGGATAACTTAATATTTACCTTCTCTTCAAATCAGAAGCTCAAGCCCTTGGCATATCTCTCAACTCTCTTTATTTCTTCAAAATTGGCAATAGGACATGGAATTAGAAAAAATCAGAATGAAGAACATTCATTTATGGGTGAATATTCACAACATTCCTTTAAAATATTGGACTACTAAAGGTTTGAGTATGCTATTTAGTTACTTGGGAAAACCAATATGTATGGATGAAAACACTGCATTGAGGAAAAGGTAGGATTTGCTCCGTTATGTGTGAATATGGATATTTCTAAAGAAATGAAAGACAACATCCGTCTCCTAAAGTTGGCAAATGAATACCCTCTTATAGAGGATAAAGTTATGATAACATATCAATAGAAACTGTCTTTTAAAGCTCAAGGAAAATAATGGAAACCTACGGGAAGAGTCTTCACTATAGGTGACTATTGGGAGGTGATGCGTATGGAAAAGTATATTTCGAAAGACAACAAATAATGTGAAGATGCAGAACAAGTATCCGAAAATCATGAACCAGTTTAGGATGACAATGATTTTCCTATACATGGGGAGAGCATTCATGAGGAGAATAACCCATATTCAGACCAGCAGGAAGGAGCTCTTCATAATCCATCAAGTGATTTAAATAAGTTACTAATGAATAAGGGGGAGAATGTATTGGAAACTAGTGGAATTAATCCAAGTGGAGAAGTTCTTGATCCCAACCAGAATGAACAAAGCCTACAGAAGGTTGATTTGCAGAATGGAGTTTCTCAAGAGGAATAGTTTGATATAGTTATCTCTCAGAAAAATAACAGGAGCAGTAGGAAAGGCTCCAAAGGGAAAAGTAATCTCTTATGACTGATTGTATAGAATGTCCGCGGAATAAATGACTCTTCTAAGCTCAATGCGATAATGAATTTTGTTCAAAAGGAAAAGCCTCTGGTTTTTTGTCTTTTGGAAACTAAAATTAAAGAAGTTAATCTAAATAAACTATGTTATTTGGATAGAAAATGATAGTTTAGCAATTGACAGCTTCTTACAACCCACCAAAGTCATACCTATAGAAAGATTATTATTGCTTATGATAGTGAATTCTTGGAGGTGAAGGTTCTAGAATCCAGTCAGCAGTTTATTCACACTAAGCTTTATTTCAAAATGGAAAATTCTTGTGTTTTGGCTACATTTGTCTATGGTTTTAACATTGTGTTTCAAATAACTAAACTCTGGAATTCTCTACGAAGAATTAAGTCTTCGATTAATGCTCCATAGTTAGTTAATGGTGACTTTAACACCACTCTATTGAGATCACAAGCGAAAGGAAATTGTAAGTTACTTAACTATTCCTCTAATATGTTCGACTGTATGCAGGAGGTGAAACTTACAGATTTAAATTTTGAAGGCCATAGGTTCACTTGGTCAAACAAACAAAGCTATATTTGGCACATTAGGAAAAAAGTTGGATATGGCAATGTTTAATGTGGAATGACTAAATATTTTCTCAGGAAGCTCAGTAAAATTCATAGACCCTGGAATTTCCGACCATGATAACTTGTTTACTATTACCAGAAAGCATCATCCTTTCAGCTTTAACAATTTTCTAGTAAATATGGAGGGGTTTCAAGAAGCAATAATGAAGGGTTTGGAGTGTGAGTTCTATGGGACTGAACAATACATTTGCCTCCAATAGCTCAAGTCTATTAAACAAGAACTGAAGTGAGAGGTCATAATTTCTCTAAGGAGAGAGAAATAGCTAAAGATAAACTTTCAGTCATCTAGAAATCGTTGGAAGATAATCCCATAGATGGTACTCTAGCTATAGCTAAAAGGAAGCCCTTAAGAACTACTTGCAATTGGTAGATAATTAATGTTATTTATTAAAGCAGAGAGTCATAGTTAATTGGATAAAGGATGGGGACAGATGCGCTAAGTTCTTTTTTAATTCAGTGTTAGCTCGAAGGAATGTAAAATTAATCATTTTCATTAAAACTGAAGCTGGTGAGATTATGTTTAGACAAGATGGAATTGCTAAGGAAGTAATGAATTTTTACAAAAACCTCCTAGGTTCAAACGTTTCCCACCAGGATTTGGAGCTGATCTTAGGTAGTTTGTTTTAAAAAAAATTCCTGAACATGATGCTTCTTTGTTAATTAGACCAGTTACAGATCAGAAGATAGAGAGGGCCATTTTTAATATGAATGG